>WBMZ01010327.1:0-189444 GCA_013400975.1 Atrichornis clamosus
GCGGCGGCGCGGGGGGAGCGGAGGCGCGCACGGCGCGTGGCGGGGCGGGCGCGGGGGCGCGCACGCCGTTGCCAAGCGGCGAGTTCCGGCCGCCGTAGGTAATGGCGGGGCCGGGCCGGGACGGGCGGGATGGGGAGAATGAGCCGGGCAGGGAGAGCGGGAGGGAGAGAGCAACGCCACAGCCCTTCTCGGGACAGCGGCGGGCGAAAGGGGACCTGACGCCGGGAGGCCCTGGCCCGGAGCCGGCGGAGACCGGTGCTAGCACCGCCGCAGGGGCGGGGCGGGGCGGGCGCAGCGCCGCGGGTGGCGGCCCCGGCTGGGGAGGGAGCGGGGCTTGGCCGGGGTCAGCCCGGAACGAGACTGATGCAAGGGAAGTTCCACCTGAATATGTGGAAGAAGTTCTTAACTCTCGGGTGACCGAGCGCTGGACCTGATTGTCTAGAGAGGTTGTGGAGTCTCCATCACTGGAGATACTCAGGAACCGTCCGGACGCAATCCTGTGCTATGTGCTCTAGGATTACCCTGCTTGAGCAGGGAGCTTGGTCCAGATGACCCCCTGTCGTCCTTTCCAACCTTACCCTTTTTGGGATTCTGAGCGTTCTTCCGTGCAAGGGCTGAGGTAACTTCGGCGTTTACCCGGGCTCTGCAGATTGCAGACAATGCTGGTCCCATTCCATGGATGCGTTCGGGCACGGCAGTAGGAGGTGGTGGTCGTGGGTCCCCTCCTTTCCCCACTCACACCCCGACACCTGTTCCTGCCACCCCCAAAGTGCAAACCACACAACCAGCTTGCCGACAGCCACGCCAAGAGGGTCACGCTTCCAGGCCTCCATCACAATAGTCACCTTTTCCTTTTTAAAACTTCACTTACTGCCCATAATGATACGACCGGTGGTGGAGAGACAGAATATCCCTCTTCTGGACGCTATCCAGTGCCCAAAGCAGTGCCTGGGACCTCATGGTTACTGTGAAGCCTATGTAACATTAGCCTGCAGTCGTAGTGATAGCCAGCTGAATCTAAGAGGATTCAGCTTTTTTCAAATGTTTTGTTCTGGGACAGAAACAGTCCAGTGAATTTTGTTTTAGTTAAATCCCTTGTGTTTGTTTCTGCTTGGTTTCCAGTACTGTGGGAAACTTAAAGCTGGGGGAAAAATATGTGTATGACAGTTGAAACTTACGAAACTGGTACAAATTGTGTTCTAGTTTGTAAAGCCCTTTGTTTACAAAATAAATTGGTGAGTTTAATTGATAGCAATTCTTTAAGTATTGTGTATCTGGCTTGGTAAATAGAAGGTATTGTGATTTTTAAAATGATGCAATAAAGAAAGCAAAAATGCCTAACAGTCATTTAGATCCTGTTTTGACAGTATCTGCAAATTAACGGAAAGATAAGGAGTTCATTTTGGAAGGTTCATCTGTTCAAGTGTGATCACCATGTGTATCATGTCTCGCAATTTCACCCTCACAACACTTACAGTCCCCTTAAAATGTGTGATTATCAGAACCAATTCTGAGATCCTCATGTATAACTTCAGCATTGCTAGAAGGATAGCTTGTTTTTCAGCATGTTCTCATGTTTAAGTTTTTACTTTCATCAGTCCAGCTGACCCCTGCTTGAAATTAGTCTTCCTTCCAGCAGGGCTGGCAGACTGAAGTATGTGCCCAGTTGCACCACTCTTGTGCAAAGTATATTAGCTTAAACTCATTTTTATTAGTGATTCAATCTAAGCCATTGGACTTTGCATTGAAATATGTCAGGTATGAGCTTGTGTTCTCTCAGTCCTTCTGGGGAAGAATAAAGGTGAGTCAGCAGAAATTTTTGGTAGAAAAGTACCAAAGAGGAGGTAGTATCTTAAATTGCTGTAGGTGTTTGCCAAACAAACTCAAGTTGTTGCCATTGTCAATTACAGCAAATCATATATGAGAAGAGAACAGAGGGTGTGGATACTTAGTCTTCAGCTTCTTTGCTGCCATAAAATGTAGGAGCCAGTGTATTAAAGATAATTACTATTTTTAGGAAGTCTTACTTGATTAGTCTTTCTGTTTGCCTTGAAGTGCCTGGCCTTTGCTTTATTCAGATACACTTCGAATAGCTAGGACAAACACTCTTGAGCATCACTTCCTACTACTCCAGTGTGAATGGCTTTCGTGAGAACAGAATGTGAATTTTAATATTGCTCCCAGTTACAGGGAATCAGTAGATTCTGTAGAATATCCATTAGTTACTAATTAATGCTTGTAAACTGAGTGTGAGAAACAACAGAAAATTGCAATTATTGCCATGAGTTGTTCACACTCTCGTTATAGAATGCTTACTAATACAGCAGTCCATATGCAGCATTTTGTAAGAAAGTGAATGCAGTGTGTATTGGTGTTTTTCAATTAAATGAATGTTTTTGAAAATATCTTTCAATGGTAAGAGTTTAAGTATGAGCTCTTCTGTCCCGCTTACCAGTGGCAAGTTTATGTTACCTTCAGTCATTTACAGCCTTGTTGTCCAAAACTGCCAAGTTCAGTTAATTTTCATATGAAGCTCTGTGCCTAAGACTGTGAGCAAATATGTTAGCATTTTAATAGGCTGGTTACCCTTGTTTTCTTCCACTTCTCCTACCACAGTCTGTTGTTGCCCACCTACTCTAGGCTTTCTGTGGTGCAATGGGTTAAAATGTGTGCATGCTTAATTTCTGCATTTCACCTAGAAAGCAACAGGTTCCTCAATTAGTGGCCTAATTTGTTTAGCATAAGGTCATGCAATTGCAAGCACTGCTGACAAAGCTGTGCTTAAAATGTGTGTACATCAGCTTCCCGATCTGTTATGTGAAGGAAGGTGAAGATGCCTTTCAAAGAGTATGGCAGTACCTCTGAAAGAAAGTGTTAGCCTTTAAAAGGCATCATGAAGTCCTATAAATAGCTGTGTAATGAAGTAGCATGAAAGTAATACTGATTATGGGCACACAGTGCTATTAGAAATTGCAGGTGAGAATACAGAGAGGTATCAAAGCCTTGGGCCCATTGCAATTAATGTAAGTCCCATTGACTTCAGTGGAAGTGGAACAAGTGTGACTTGTCGATTACAGACTTAATGGAAATGCGCAGAAGAAGGGCTGGGCTTTGAAGTGTCAGAGTGGCCTTCAATTTTATTTCTCTCATAGGGATAGGGTCTTAATTAAAGGTCATTATTCTGGACATAATTCTAGCTTTTTGTTGATAGTGAATAAACAGGCTTCATTGAATGTTGCAGAGGTGGAAGGAAAAAACCCTACCTTGTGTTTATTGTTAGTTTATAAACCTGTGCACCCTTCAGTTACTCTACATTTCTGATCCTTTGTGTGCTTAGCGTTTCTTCTTTTGATGTTTGCAGGGTACATGTGAATCTACATAAGTAGGATGGTTTTTGATTTTTATTTTCTTCCTTTGCTGTCCCTTTGCAGCTCAAGACAAAAGGAAGGAGGAACATACTAAAATGTCACCTGAAGTGGCCTTGAACAGAATTTCTCCAGCACTTTCACCCTTCATTTCCAGTGTGGTCAGAAATGGAAAAGTAGGACTAGATGCTACTAATTGTTTACGGATTACAGACTTGAAGTCTGGGTGAGTTCCTTATCCAAAAAGAGCACCCAACCCCTCACAGTTCAGATGTCTTCTCAGAACTGAGTTTTATTATGTTCATGTGTTTAAGCATTTCAAATATAGCTGGAACTGACATACTAGCTACATTATTTTTTGTCTTGCTACCATTTTGTAGTTTGGGAGACTAAATTTGTCATATTTTTGGCAATAATAATCTTGTTAAAACACTTTCATTTCTGCCACTTGATAGTGCTGATTTTCAGCAGTGAGAGTTATAAAGACTTTTTTCTGTTGTTTATTACTTGCTTACCCATTCTTCTCTGTAAATCAAAAATTGAAGATAAATTTATGTGACCTTACCTGTAGTCGTGAATATGCCAAAACTAAAAAAGCCCACAACTTTTCCTTTATCTGACCTCAAATTCAGTATGTCAAGTGGCTATATGGCCAAGTGTTTGTAATAGGCCAAGCTTCTCCTTTTATTTTTGATTCTGGAAGGGTTCAAACGAGTTTTCAGGTAGTGATAAAATTTTGGGATTCACATATACAAAGAGACTTTAGTGTGTAACCTCATGAATGATAGATGAGAAGAGTGAAATGTTTAGATGACACATGTCAGAAATTGCTTTATCCTTTTAGAGTTGGGCATCCAACAGCACCCCTTTGATTCAGGTATTTATTTTGATACTGGAGCTCAGAGTCTGAAATAACCTTTGCTTTAGGTGTCCAAATCATCTCATTTGTGCAAACTACTGCTTTGTGTATTGTTTTCAATGATAGCATAATGCAGTAGATGTTCAGAACTACACAAATCACTGTTTAAAATACAGTTCTGCTGAAAACGTTGATATGCATCTGTAGGCTGTTTTATTATGGTTTCATGGAGAGTTTGGGAGGTGCTTTTCTGGCTGTAACAATACCTTTTTGGGAAGGAGGTTTGAATTCTTCTCTATAAGGTACTGGGACAGAGTACAGAATTACTTGGAGATCTAAGAAGCTGTGGCTTTGTTATTAGTGTTGACTGGCTTGACATTTAGGTTTGCAGATTACATAAGATGGGCTGAGCAGTTCTGCATCTGCAGCTGTCATTTCTTGCTAGATCTTCCTTTCTCTTGAACTAGTCTTCTAGGAAAGCTGAGATGGGAGCTATCTTACGTTTTCATAATGGAAATCTGAGAGAAAGGAATACAAAGAAAGGTAGAGTGAAAATATGGCTGTAGTCTGGTGGTGAAAGTATCAGTTTGTTGGGAGGTAGGTAAGAGTTTTGCTCTCTGCCCACTGAATGCTTCTGCTGCCTGCCTTTAAAATAATAGATTAAAATAATAAAAAGCAGTGTTTTCTCGCTGACTGTTGTCAGGGTATTTTTAGTAAGTGCCTAAAAGTTTTGGGCACTGATCTAACCAAGAAGATCTTGTATTTACTTTTTTAAAACCAGTGATTCAAATCGTATAGTAACTGTGTTGAATGTGGAGTCTACACACAAGTACAGCACCTGACAGAGGTTGTCTCATATCTTGTTTAAAGACATAGGCCCAGCTATATACACATGTTAGAGATACTTTTTTTTTTGTTCTGAAACATAGGAGTGAACCTCATTCTTTATGTTGGGGCTTTATTTTGGCTTGAGGTTATTAGGAGATGGAGTTTGGATAATCAAGATTCTTCATGTAGTTCAGAATTTTTTTTAAAAGTTTTTTTTTTTACAACTAATTTCTTAAAAGCATTGTTCTAAACAGAATTAATTAGCAATTGCTTGAAATGTCTTTGAAGTATAAATTTCATGCATGAGCTTTTAGGAAATATTTTTGTTGTTTGTTACAAATAAATTGTTGTTTATCTATAACAGAAAATTTTGAATTCATGCATCAGTGTGGAAATACAAAATTCTTGAGATTCAGTGCTTTATTATGTCACTGACCAGGTAAACAGTGCAAAATTACTTAACTTAAGATGGATGAATCACAGTATTACAGAGAAGTCACTTCCGTAATTCAAGATTTCGTTCAGTGGTCTTTAACCTTTGATACAGGAGTCTTTGGTACTCCACAGACTGTTTCTCAGAGTCCCATGTCAGTTGCTAAACAACAAAATCCCCAACCCATGGTCTTATTAGTAGATTTGAATTTGTGCTGGATACTGACTGTAGAGGAACACTTTGTAGGACTCTGAGAGTTCAAAAATGAGTTGAAGACCATTGGCCTTCTCCCCTCCCCTGTCCTCACATCACAAGATTTTCCAAACCCCTATATACTTTCACTTTCATTAAGCTTTTTTAAAAGGAAAAATGACAATGCAGACAAAATATTCAGTAGAGGTAAATGTAGGTGATATCAGCATGAAGAAACTATGAGGCCATTGAAGTTGAACAGGAAGGAAAGGAGGAGAGCTGTTGTTAGAGAAATAGGGTTGAAGTTCAGGATACTAGTTCCAAAAATACCTTCCGTTTCGATAGGTTGAAATCAGACTTAAAAAGTGGAACCAGGCAGGTTAGGAAGAGCTGCTAGATTAAACGTTTGGATTTAGATAAAAAGCAGTTCTTGATCTCATTGAATATGGCCATTTGGAAGTACTGAGTTCAGTAACTTTGCATAGTGATTGTGCATTTACTGACCCAAGAAAGGAGTTGTATGCACTCTAGTCTAGGCTGTTAAGACCCTAGCCTAGCTTGAGTTTATTACAGAACATGCAAATATTTTTTGCTTTAACTGGTGTGTTTTGTGGAAGATTTTTAATAATAAATACGATTTTACTGTAACCTTTAAAATGTTAAAATACTTAAGGTAATCATCTCAATAGACATTAATTTTGAAAACAGAAGCATCTGTAAGCTTCAGGGGAAGAGCTGGATGGTTGTTCCACTGTCATGTACCACACTGTTCCTCCTAGAGAACATTAGTAGTTACTGTTGTTACACCCTTTCTCTGATGAACCAGTGCTTTACAATGTAAAGCAAAATAAGATGTCCAAACTGAAAATCCTTCCATTCTCATTTCTTAGATTTTGCAAACAGGAGCTGTGGTTAACAGGGAATGATGGTAACATGCTGAATACAGTAGTATCTCTAAGGCCCCACCCACTCAGAGCCTTGGTTTTGACATTCTGAAAAGTGGAAAGAATTGCCTTTTTATTTCACCAGTAGAAGATCAACTTCTGGGTTTTAGCCTATCATGTCAGTTGATCTTGGTTTGTAAATGGCAAGCATATTAAGCCTCTAATTATTTGAAAAGTCAATCCACATGTGAGATGGTTTTAGTAAGGAACTTGCTTTGCACTTATTCTGACTTATTGCTGAGATTGACAACTTAGTTTTCTTGTGTTTTATAAACTGTATTAAAGAGCTGATGTTAGATGTATGAAGTATGATGATATGTTAATTTGCTTTGCTTTCAAGTGTGGGAGGGAAATATGTCATAGTAAGGAAATCCTATTGTTTTGCAGTCTTTGAGTATGTAAATGTTTTATAATAATACGTTACAGTTCCATAATGCCTGTGTGTTTTACAAACTTATTAGACAGTACCAGTCTCATAAGACACATACATTTACATCTATGAGTAAGATATTCAGGACCAAGTCTTATTTATAGAATTTATATGGCCCCTGCTGATGCAAACCCCCAAATTGAGCTCAGCAATATGGCCTGACAGGGAAGAAAGAAACTCTTAACAGTAATAGTAGTAAAAGATTAGGTGGCCAAGTCTTGTAAATAGGGCTCCACAGTGAACAAAAGTAGAACTGGGGTTTTAGGTCACATCTGAAATACAGCACCTTTAGCAGCACTGATTCTGGTGATAAGAAAACCCTGGCATCTCTGTTGCCTTAATAAAAGACATTCTTCAAGATGACAGAGCGGATCAAAGCATTTTTAACTGTTGCATAGGGTATTACTTTGTTCTAGACCCAAAGAAAATTGCTGCCAATTGAGTCAATGCCATATATTGTATCATTCAGTTAATCTCTACTAGTGTCTCTTTGAAATACTGACCCATCTAATTAGATATTAAAATCTGCTCATAACCAACTGAATTGTGGCTGAGGCATTTTTCTTAACATTTACACACATAATCACGGGGAAGATGTTGAATAGAGAAAAGTGATTATTATGTAGATTTAGAAATAGAGGACATTTTCCTGTGTGAAGGGTGTTTAATTGTTGTATAACGTACAATCCAGTTTTTTAAGAGACTGCTGCTTTTCCTATGGTGCATTGCAAGAGTGAAAGACATAGCTGTGGTGGTCATTGCCTTTGAGAACTCTTTTTTTCCCCTACAGCTGTTCATCAGGGCCCATGCTTGAGCTTCAAATTATGCTGCAAGCCTATTCTTACTCAACAAACTTGATTTTGTTTTTTAAATTACTTTGATGTGTTCCATCAGGCAAAATTTCAAAATAAATACAGTGATTTAAAGCTGCATATATTAAGATTCTATTTTTTTAGATACCCACTCATAACAAAATTTAAAATTTCATACTTACTTAGTTATACTTCTTCCATATTTATAAGATTAATTGTGGGCTTTTTATATGAGTGGTTTGTAGTAAACCATGTTGGTATTTTGTTCTTTGCACCTGTCTGATTCGCCATTGATTTCTGCCTCTCTGCTTGATATTGAGCTATGTGTACAAGTAGGTGCATTCCTGAAAGAAACCTATATGAAGGATGGTCAAAAGAATCTAATTCTATCTGGAGTAGATTTTAACATAAAAATTTACTCTCAAGATGTAATAAGATATTTATAACTTTATTGCTCTGCTTCCTTGTAAGCAGTGATGATTTACTTTTTTGTGTTATCAAGTAGACTGCAATATGCTTTGGTATTTCCTTTTCTTTGGGGCATTTCCCTTTTTAAAATAAATATGCATTTTTATGTGGATATTTTGTGAAATAATGTTGGGTTTAGCTGTGAAATACTATTACAGTCCTGTAGCAGTTATTTAAAGCTTTTGCTTGATCTTTTGCGTTTGATTAACTTAAATGGAAAGATTCTATTTGAATTACTTGAAGAAGGTTCACATCCATCATTCACATTGGTATCTGTAGGTAGGTTTTTTTAACATGCATATATGTTTTGTTTATGTGTAAAGTTTAATGAATCTGACTCTTCTGAACACAATTACTATGAAAAGTTGTTTTAAAAAATAATTATGTTTTACGTAAAATGTGTCCTTGAAAGGACATGGCAGTTTCTAGAAGTGTGGTCTGTGAGTGCTTTACTGCTATATTGGATAAGTTGTAAGCTATTATTTTTTCACAGGGTGGGTTGTTTCATTCTAGTTTCTGATAACAAATACATTTCTTCATTGCAGAGAATCTTACTACTCGAAGTTTGTTGTTACTCAAGTAAAATGTAAAAGGCTGAAGCTCTGATGGGACAGTTTGATAGAATTGGTGCTGTGGAGCAGCACTTGGAACTTCAAACAGCAATTTTTCTGTGCTGGTTAAAAAGACCTGACGGTCTCCAAGGTTGCACTTTCCTGCACTGGTTTCTGAATGATGGAAAAACAAAGGCAAAATGTCTGTCTGGCAAAAGACCTAAGTGTAGGGCATACATTTGGCAATGGTCTTGTAAATATTCTCCACAGAGTTTGGCATTTTTTTACACCAGTTTTAAACAAGGTGCTTGAAGTCTTTCAGAATAAAAAGTGTGTGTTTGTCAGTTTCAAGTGCTATAAGACAAGAAAGTATTTTAGAAAGTAAGGGTGGCACTGGATAGTTGCAGTAACTTGGGCTCTCAATTGAAAGACTACATATATTTTCTTGAGATTTTTTTCAATTTAAATATTGCACAATATGTCTTTGGTATTTTTATATGGGGACAGTGAGTAGCTTCCTCTTGTCTGACCTTGAAAAAAGTGAATGTCATGTCTATTAGTTTTATTATTTAATAGAAATGAGAAGAAACTATTTGATAAAGGTGCCAACTGTTTCTTTTCTAATTTTTTTAAAGAGAGCATATTATGATGTAGTACCAGTACGAATGCTGTTGGAAAGATGTACCTTAGCAAGGTGTTTAAATGTGTTTTTGCTATCTGTATCCTGATAATTCATTGAACATTTCTTGAAAACCAGGCTTATGTTATTGTATATTTCTGTCCAGGTCTTTCTGTTGTAACAGATGTCTCTTATTTCTTTGCATTGTGCATCACTGCAGGAGAAAAAAAATCCCAAGACTTTATTTTTTGTTGTAGAGACAGCTAAAAACCTATTAAGTAGTATCCAGTCCAATTTCCTCATTTCCAAACCCTTGCATTTGTTTAATGTGAACTGAACAGATCTCTAGCATGCCATGCATCTTGGATGTGTATTGCTTTTCACCAGAAGCTGAGAACGACTGGCTTTTTTTCTTTTCCCCTTCTCCTTAGTAGTGAAGAATACTTTCCTGGATAGCTGGTTGGTAAATTCTTCTAGTCTCACATATGCAGTTACTTCTTGTACGCCTGATTCTCTCATATGCATACACATATACATGGCATAACATTAAATAGCTAATGTACACTTGTGATGAAGCTGAAGCAAAATATTACGAATTTTTGGTTTTGTCTTTTTGTTGCAGAAACTGTGTGATGAGGTTAAGGACTTTAAAAGCATAGGAGATGTTCAGAGACTTTGTCTTGAGAGACCGGTATGCAGCAGTGTTGAAGATCATTCTGTAACAGTGTGCAAAATAAAATATTGTACAGATCTTCTTTTATAAGGTTGATCACTATGAAAGTCTACTTAAAAAAATTGAAAAAGAAGTTTCATTGTCATAAGAGTATCTTTTGTTGGCACATTGGTTGACGTCGCTCCATTGGTGCCCTTTTAAATGCATCCTTATAAATGATTTGGGACTGTGTGAGCTGTCAGTCATGGTGCTCTTCCTTCTGGCTGATGGAAGAATGAATTTTTCTGACTATTTGGATAATTCTGTCCAGCACTGAATTTCCAGTGTTGGTTTAATATCTCAAATTCAGCTGGAAATGGAATAACACCACTAATGCAATGCTATGCCTGAGCTATTTTAATCTGTTTATTGAGATACTGAGCTTAGGTATTTACCTGGCATTGCACTGCCCAGTGTATACATACTTTGAAGTGGCTGTTCTCTACCTGGAAGTGGGGAAGGTCAAGGCATCTGTGGTGGGCTGGGGTCTCAGACTTATGAGAGCTTAGGCTAGACTGGACTCTCCTTTCGCAGGGATCTAAAGGTGGCTTATAAATAGTCTTGTCTTTGCAGGAGGTCCTATATGATTTTCTGTGCCTGTGAGGCTGATGAGAGATGAGCCAAGTCTAGCTCCTACTGTGTGAGATTCTGGGAGAAAGCAGTAAACTGGATTGTGAGGGCAAGGACAAGCATTTGCAGGGGAGAAGAGAATTTTTTGGACTGTCATTAAGAAAAATGTACATGGAACGCCTTTCTTTTGGTGTAGTTAGATGGGACCATGGGGAGAGCGATGGCTAATTTTATGCTTTATGGTATAATATTGAAAACAGTATTAGCACAATTGAGGTGGCTGTGAACTGTGGGAATTAATGTGAGAATGAGAAGTTAGAGAAAGACAAGGTAAGCTGAGGGGCTCTAGAGTGAGACTTCTGGAGAAAATGTAGCATGCAGCTATGTGGGGCTTGCTTTCTGCAGGTGCAGTTCCACGGGCTAGTGTCTTGTAATTTTACCTATGATTTTCCTTTTCTTTCTGGTCTTTTTAGTCAACTGCATTTCTCTAGTGTTGTAATTAATCTAAAATACTGCTAGAACTGCTGATATTTTTATTCAGGTGTCATCTTTTTATGGGCTTTCTGCTGTGTCTCCAGTTTTGTAATATTTTATATAAATATTCATAATTTGAAAATGTTCTTTTGAGTCTATGTGCAAATGCAAACTATGGATTTATGTTATAAAGATAGTGATCCTTGCCTGACCTAACTTACATATCCAAAGGACCAAATTAATTGTTTTTGTATTAACATAAATTTCTTCGGAGAGTCTATAAATTAGAAAATCAACTAATACAGGTATCTGTGACCAGAAAGATCTAAAACTCTGCAATTAGAAGAAACCTTTGAAAGGAAATGTAAAAGACATAGGATCACCAGACCTCTCCTAATATTCATAGAATCTTAGAATGGTTTGGGTTGGAAAGGACCTTAAAGATCCTGTAGTTCCAACCCCCCATCCTGGGCAGGGATCTCACCCATCTATTGTTTATTTAGTTTGTTAAAGGGGGAAAATATATAAACATGGACTATGCTTTTAGTTCTTGAGGTTTTTCCCTGATACCAATTCAGTGCATTTTCCAATAAAATAAACAATTCTATAGCATGAAATAAATTATTTAGAAATTAGGTTGTGAGTCTTTATGACTACTACAGCTGATAATTGTGAGCAATGCCACATGACTTATTAAAGCTGATGTTTATAATAGCTCAGCTTTTGTGATTTGCTGTATGAGTGTGCTCTTTCTGTGAGCACTGAAAGGATGTGAAACTTCAGGTGGTTGACTGTAATTTCATACTTGGTGAAGAATGGTTCTCTTTTAGAGTAATCTAAAAGTAAAAACGTTCCCTGTCTGATTTTATTTTTCTTTATCCAGAAATGGAGTTCACTTTAGTGAACAGTAGAAATAAAACATGTGACACATTATTAGGTTCTAATTCATTGCAAACTAATAGATAATTGAATGGCAGTTGTGAAAATATGAAACAGGATTTGAATCTGTCAGGAGGGGAGAGAGATGAAGTATATCCAAAGGATGCATCTGCCACTCCCTCATATTTTTCTTTAAAAATTTGCTTATGAGTTCCAAGGTTTTGGGGTACAGCTGGTCTTACAGTATAATGGAGTAGTGCTTTTTCCTTGCCTGAACATGTGACAGAAGGGTAGTTTATGATACTGCAAATTCACTAGTTTATTTACCTAAACATACTCTACTGGATTGTATGTTATTAGTGTTATCCCATTGCAATTGTCTTTATTTCTGTTTGGTTTTTGATCATTCCTTCATTAAAATCTTTATGTTTGTTTCATTCTTTTGGTGAGTGTATATGCCACATATAGTTTTTAAAAAGAATTGCATACGATTACCATAGTATTAAGAGATCTTGCTTTAAAAGGAAATCAGTTTGATTATCAACAATGTTTCTAAAGCATGTTTGTAAAATATATTTTATTGAAAACCTTCCTCTGTCAATCCTTAATTATTTTTCTTAATTAGTATCATCATTAGTTCTCTGAGACCCAATAATAATGAGCTCCCACCCTAAACTGTAGGGATTCTATGTATGGAAACTTTTGAGATAGTCTGTTCTTCAAAGGTTTTCTTTCAAGTACCCTTGCAAATATAATAGATGTGGTGCTTCATGCTTCTTCTTGTGGTAGCCTTTTCCAGCCTGTCCTGCTGTGGTGACTGGAAAAGGGCTGTTTTAAACCCAGTCTTCCTAGGCTAATTGACTGGGGAGTTTGATGCTAAAAAAAAGTCAGAATCATGTGGAGTTTGTATGTGTTTTAGTTTAATGTAGAAGTTCTCTGAGATTATTTCAAAATGTATGTGTGTGTGTGTATATATATATACACATATATATGTGTGTGTGTGTGTGTGTGTGTGTGTGTGCTTCCTCTGTTTCCCTCATAGAGGCTGGGCTGAATATCTGCCTCTCTCAGGGGCAACCATATTTTGAGAGATTGCAGAACTCCCGCCACAAGGTTGGGGCAGCTGTGAAGGAGTTTTGCAGTTCTAGAAGTCCCAGAGCTCTTCCCACCTGCAACATCTCCTTTGGCAAACTGTCACTCATATTAAAAAAATTTACGTTTTCTGTTAATATACAGCTGTTGTATTTGCTTTACTAATGATAGCAGTCATCAGATGCTTTTATGTAGCGTTTCGAGGGAAAGCAGGTTGCTGGCAGCTGAATTTTTTTTTAAATAGTTATTTTAACTTTACTTTTGGAAAATGCAAATCTGCCTACGGGTGCAGAAGGGAAGTGAGGAATTGTTTTTCTAGGGTGTATGTTCTGCCTGGCATCCCACTGTTTTCTAAAAGTTCCACTTAGTGTGATGAACTTCCTACAAGAAAACAGAATTGTATGTAAAGGAAAATTATCACTTACAGTAGATGAAGGTTTTATTTAGGATATAGTTGACATATCTGGAGACACCTTGGAATTTCCCAGATGATAACTATGGATTGAAATGCTGTTGCAATTACAGAATATGACCTATACTAATAGGATTCAAAACCAACATCATCACTTGTATTGCAATACCAAAAGTAGTCTTTGTCTATAGTTTAGTCTTATACTAAGTTTGAAGAAACCAGCTAGGGTACAACTGAGTTTTCTGAAAACAAGGGGTTTATCTATTGGAAAGTTTTTTGAATAATTATCAATTGTGTTTCAGATTTTAAGATTTTAATTAAGAGATGCATATAAGTAGTGATTACTCTAAATGTAACTGGATTTTAATTTCCCAAAAGCAGTGATATGTGTCTTTTAAGTGCAAGTCCCTCTCTCTCATATGTGTAACACATATGTCTATATAAAGAAGAGAAAATGAAGATAAAAACTGATTTACTAGGCTATCTCTCGCACTTCAAATTTTGCCTGATTGACAGAATTTTGGTTAGATCTGTTTGTTTTCAGCAGCAGCTGCTCAATATTGTGTAAATACTGTGTATTCCCAGGTCTGTAGGAGCCTATAAAGCTTTGTGCACTGCTGCAGGGAGCTGCTGCACAATACGGGGTTTCACCATCAGCATAAACTCTCTGAAATATGATTTTCACCATTTTTCTGTTTCCTGATCCTTACAAAAAACCTGTCACCTGCTGGCCTTCCTTCTATTCACCTCCACCCTCCATACACTTTAATTATTCTTAATGCCTCTGTACATGGTGTACCCATCTGTTGTGAATTCTGCAATTAATTCTTAATTAAATGGGATTAAATACTGTGTCTTCAAGAAACACTGGAGCAGATTTCCATCTACAAAAGTGGAGGAAATAAATATCTGAAGGCATCGACGCAGGCTGTTCTACTGGAGTTGAACAAATAGGTGTTTTTCTTAGCAAATGCCACATAAGAGTTTTGGGTGGAGTTTTCAGTTTGCTGCCTCTTATTAGTAACAAATGATTAACCTATCTTTGCCTCTGAACTGTATTTGATTCTTGCTGACAAAACTTTCAGCCTCTAAATCTAAAACTCTGATTGAACTGTGTCTTGTAACTCCTAAAATAATACTCATTCTTAGCCTCTTGTATTGTGAAAGTAACTTGACTTCCTTTTCCCCTAACAGTATCTTTATATGACACAGCTAGGAACAGCTGGAAACATATCCTAGGTGTATTGGGAAGAGTAGGGAATACAGCCAGCAATCAGAACTGACTTTCTGGTGTTGCTTTTTGTTTGTGTTGGTTTTTAGTTGTGTTCCCCATCGAGGTGTCTCTAATACAGTGTGAAGCTTTCTTGGCTTTTACACCAACATTCTGGTGAAAAAAAAAAAGTCAGTTATGCAGAGAAGTACTGATCCTCAAGAACAGCGAGTGTAGCAGCCTAAGCATCATGAGATTAAAGAGGCTTTTGCATCTCTGACTGTTCAGGTTAGGCAGTGGCAATATTAACTTCCTGAAATTACAGAGGCTAGAATTCTTAGTCTAATTTGACTTTGCTATTGTACAGTAAAATTCACTGATGATTTGTCTTCAGATAGTAAAGGCAGTGAAGCTTCTGTATGATCTATGAAGGAAGAACGACTAAATGCATTGCATACTTTTTAATCAGGAAATTTGATAGTCATCAGATAAACCTGACATGACAATTTGGGCTTATACCTATACCACAAATTAAAAAAAGAAGAAATAGAAAGGAGATTGCTCATTTTCCTGTAGAGCTTTTGTACTTCTGTTGGCAATTCTGTAGGGCTTTATATGGTTCTAAGCAGGAGATTTTAGGAGTGCATAAAAAACAAGCCTCTGACTGGAATTTTGAGATACAAAGTGGTGGGTTTGGAGAGAGGTGCTGAGGGGTTTGGTTGGTTGGTTTTTTTAAGTCTTTGAATAGAAAAAACACTCATGTGCTGACTGTAGGGATTAAGGTGATAAACACTTGTGCTCCTGCTTCGTTCTGACCTCTTCAGCTGTCCCAGAACATAATTTTGGATAAGATCTTACCAGAGCCCAAATAATTTAAAACTGCTTCTCTTGGGAGCGCTTTCAAGCGTTAGTTTTAGAAGACTGGTTAATGGGAAGACCATGTTGAAATCTAGGGTTATCAGAGTCCTCCATGTAATTTTGGCTTTAATCCTGTGAAATATAAAAGTGGCTTAGTTTTTTTAACTTAAACAAAACAGAAGTGTCAATTCAACAAAATAGTCAATCACAAATACTTTGGTGTAAGAGGAAACCTTGCTGTTAAACTCGAGTAGAACTTCATTCCTAAAGACCTGTAGAATACTCTGGGAAGAAGGATAAATTTTGCAGGAAAATACCTTGTACTATACCTATCATTATGGACTGATGCCTTATTCCAAGCAGCAAAACTGAGTGTCTTTACTGGTTTGTTTTGTTGTTTTTATTGTTGTTGTGTTGTTTGAATAATCTTTTTTATTTCCTTTTGTGACTGGTAAAGAATTCTGAACACTTATAACTAAGCATCTGGTGCTGACAGTGACTTTTTCTTTGAAAAAGAACTGGTTTAGCTTATGTGTGATTTATTCATTGTGTAAGAAACCTTTTCCCAATAGTCACAGACAACCTGGAAGATGCATCAAACACTCAACAAAGAAACGTTCTACTTGTCTCCTACTTGGAATACTTACTTCATAAGGATGTAATGTATCTCAACTCGAGTTTAATCTGCTGTATTTGCTCAAGGAACTTAGCTAAAATCTGCTGGGATAGAGAACAATCGGTATTCAGCTGTGGTTGCTTGCTTGCTCAGTTCCATCTACCAATTTCCAGCTGTAAGTCTCAGCACAGCCCCTTTGAATAGGGCAACATAATTTTAAGCAATACATTTAACAGTATTCCTTTGTCCCGGAAACTTGTCAAGTTGACGATTCTTTGATATTTTAGTAGGGAAGCCATTGTGGATGATCTTGTGGTATAGCATTAATCATCTTAGGAAGACTAAGGCATATCACTGCTCTAAGCATCAAAGCATTAATTCTTGCTTCAGTGGCTATACTATGTAAAATATTGATTTAGATGAACATATGCAAAAAAGTGTAATATTTTTCCACGAATAAAGAGGGAGATAGCACATCCATATATCATGAGATGGAGTCAGCCTATGAAATTAATTTTCAACACCAGGTATTGCTGTTCTATCTGTCAATTTCCTGTGAAGACAGGACAACAAATAATCTTTTAAAGACTTCATTACAAGTAATTCAAGTGTGACTTTTGTGTGGACCACATTAAGTCAAATGATCACATTTCCAAAAAACAAAAGTCTTACATTTTGGAGAAGACAGAGGTCATGTTTCAGAGGTCAGATGTGTATAATTTTAAGAGGTTCTCTGTGTTAAGGAAATTCAAGCAGGTGATGATGTCCATAGCCAGGCCATTCCTTGG
The DNA here is from genome assembly GCA_013400975.1 of Atrichornis clamosus. Taxonomy (NCBI): domain Eukaryota; kingdom Metazoa; phylum Chordata; class Aves; order Passeriformes; family Menuridae; genus Atrichornis; species Atrichornis clamosus. The sequence goes on from WBMZ01010327.1 coordinate 17,113, forward strand.
GGCTTTCTGTTGAAAAAAGGTCACACATGGACACCTACATGTACAAAAGTTTTGATTTGCCTTAGGAGTTTTGTTCTTTTACTGTTTATACTAAAAAGAAACTGCCTCTCAAATGGATGTATATAAGATTTCTGCATGATTGCTCAGCCTGTTGCAGCTATTGCATTCTCTTGTGCAGCCTAGCCAGAACAATCTGGGGGAAAAAATGTTTATACTGTCACTTTCTATCATTTATAGACCAGTAAAATTAAAAACATCTCTAGTGCAGTATAATAATATAGGAAAAGTACTTAGTATTGCTTTTAGGGACATTTACCATTAAAACAGGCTTTTATTTTAATGTAAAAGAATATTATACTTTCCCTAAGTATTTCCAAATGGCCCATTGTGCTAAAAAAAATAGATTGTAGGGTATTTGCAAGATCAGAAATCTTTGTCTGTCGAAAAGCTAACGACATTGTAATTTTGATGGTATTTGAGAAATGTCTCAGACTGTGACCTGTGATACTTTGAAAGAAATTTTCATTAAATATTAACTGATGTTGCAAAGCTGTTTCATAACTTGAAAAGAATTTTTTATGTGGCACTTTTTTTTTTTATGCTTCCTAGAATTGGCCTTATATGTGTTGTAAGTTACAGAAATTATTTGGAAGTAGATAATAATCTCTGTATAGCTGTTAAATTCATACACAGCCATGAAAACAGCCTAACAATGGGCACTCCCATTTTGCTGTTCTCACCTACTAAAAAAGTGCAACTTGGAAAAAAATTGTATTCTCTTGTTTCTGTTGCACTCGGGATCCAATCTTTCATATTCTCAAACTGATTTTACTCGCAATGAGGCTGGTGATGCTTCTTTTTCTTGCTAAGCCCTACCTGGATACAATTTAAAAATAAGTAGTACAACCATTAAATCAAAATGTATTTCAGCTTTGGTCCTATTGTCTGACATGCTGCATTTCCTTTCACATTTACATCACTGACAGGTTTCACATAAACATCATTTCTTTTCCATCGTCAGTCTTTCAATAAAATGCGAAGTGTTATTCCAGCAGCAGAAAACCAAGTTGGAACATTCTTCCTGGATGAAGCAAGATCTGAACTAATCTTTTTTTTAATCTTTTACTTTTCATCCAAGTCTGTACATATCTGATAGTAGTTACATCTAAATTATGTATTTGGAGATCGTTTTGCATCGTGCTCTCACAAGATTTTGCAAAAACCTTTCTAAGGCGAAGATAGGACATGTGTTTCTTCCCTTTTATTTGAAAGGACAGTTATCTAATGTCTGTAATGATACTGAAAAAATACGGCATATTCTTGTTGAGTCAGTGTAGGCTGTTAACTGTATCTGGCTCTTCATTACATCTGTCTTAGATTCTAGGTGCACATAAGCAGTTTGCTTATGTTTTTTAGTATTTTTGTGGAAACGTCATTGATGTTAATTATCTGCAGTTTTGTGGTTGCTGCTTTTTGATGAAGCTACGTGCAGGCACAAATTTGACTAAATAGTAAATACAGTTCACTGAATATAAATAATCTGCATTTTAGTGCATGTGGTTTACGTAACTTGCAAGTGGAAAGAGGAGAAGAGACTGTAGAGCCAGCATCTGAGAGAAATGGCTCTCTGAATCATTTTAAGTATGTGAGTGAGAATTAAGATTGTTCCATTTGCCCTGATTCTTCTTGTGCAATGTGACAGATAGAGCTGCAGGAGTTACAATGTTTTTTCTGATAAGGAAGGATCAAAATTTTTTGTATTTTCTGGGTGACCCATCTTTTTGCTTTTGGCTGTGTGTATGGCCCAGTAAATGTGGGTTTTGTTTCAGTATGTTGTCAGTTGTGTGTAGTAGAGCTCTACCAGTGATCTGATATATGTTGAGGCAAGTTATTTTACCTTTGCCTACTTTCTTGTCACTCACTGTTTTTTTCTGGAGTTGGCCAGTATGACCTTGAGTTTTAAGTGGCTTGCAGCAATTGTGCTGGGACTATGCACAATTCTAAATTATATTAGGCTGGCAAGAAAATTATCAGGATCCCTAGAAACATAAAGCAATGAACTTCTAGAGGCTTCCAGTATTTTGCTTCTGGGACTTGTCATATGCCAAGCAGCCCACAGCAGAGAGACCATTCCTGCCAGTGAAACAGTGTGTGTCCATGTTTCTCCTTTTGCAGCTCAGATTTCAAGGGGTTATTGTTTGCAAGTTTTGATATATGACTTAAAAGTTGGTCATCTCTGGCCCAGGCACTAAACAGTTTTCCGGTGACTTTGCTATTCACGAAATGCTCGCTTATCAGCATGAGGCCCAGCTGCTGTTCCGGTGCTCCAGATAAACAGGAGAGTCACAGACCAGGAACACACGTGCTCAGTTGTTACAGCCTCAGATACCTGATTCTGAAACTTGCTCACCTGAAGGCTACTGCAAGGCTTTTCCACAAGGAATAAAAATTAATGTTATAATAGGTAAAAAGTGAATAAATGTTGGTGTATTAAGATTCATCCCAGTTATATGGGTGGCAGGGAGAGGGAGCAGGTAACCATGTTACTGTGACATAGAGTTGTGACCTGCAAAATTGTATACAGAGAACTTGATGTCTTTGACTGACTAATTGATAGCATTCTAACAACCCATTCAAACTGGAGCATTTTGCTTGTATGTTTTCTTTATAACATGTTTTCTATGCGTCACAGCCCGTTGGCACAGATCCTAAAATTTCTTACGCTATTGTGACAACTGCTTACCAAAAGGGAATGGGCCTCCTGCATCTTTCCCACTTTTTCTTCTTTCTCAGAATCATAAGGATGAGTATTTCTCATAGTCACAACATCTTTACTATTAGACATTTGTATCCTGTAGAATAATGTTAGTGTTTGCTACCATTTGTAACTACTTAGCACATTATTCTCTTATCTTCTTTTTTAGCTGTACGTCCTTGACCCCTGGGCCCAGCTGCGATCGCTTTAAACTGCATATCCCTTATGCGGGAGAAACACTCAAATGTAAGTTCAAAAAGTACTGTGATTGCATCTTGACTTTTCTTTCAGTGTTCTGTATCTCGTTAAGTTTTCCAGTGTGTCTGTCTTACTTTATGAGTTTTGAGATACCTGTGTTTGCTTTTTTCTCTTAAAGCTTCAGTTCCAAGAACATGCAACTATCAGGAATATGTAATATTTAAGACAATTTCACAGTCTTCTGTGATACTACAGTTTTGAAAAAATGAGTTCTAAAAGCTGAAAGTCACAGTGTACCCCCTGGTATTTCCAATAAAATATTATGACTATAACAATCTCTTGACCATTTTTAGATTTGTTTATAATTTGTATGTGCTTTGTATTGTTTCTTTCTGTCTCTTTTAGGAATAATTATTACGTTTCAATTAAAGATGTCAGTCTGCTATTTGTTTAGGTATCTTTAAACAATGACTGGTATAATTGACCAGATTAGAGAAATGTGAATCTGATTTTTCTGACTTAGTATTGGTATTGTTAAATCCTCCTTATGCTTAGAGGATCTGTAGATGGCTAGTTCATTTGCCCACTCTTAGAGTGTGTTCCATTTGTCTTAGCTTGTGTTTTGTTTCAAATGATTAGTATAAAATTCGCTCTTGTATATTTTTAGAAGGTAACGTTTTCTAAACACTTGAGCTGTTGAAAAATTGTAGTGTTGTTTTTTATCTCTAAAATCTGAAATATCAGAAAGGATGAAGAATTTCAGATAAAGTAAAATTCGAAGCTTGGCAATTATAGATTTAGGGCAGCTCTGGTAAAGCCACACCTGGAGTACTATGTCCAGTTCTGGTCTGTCTGTTACCAGGGAAGCATGGACATACTGGAATGAGCACAGCAAAAGACCACAGTGACCAAGTACTGGGGTCTCTGTTTTGGGAGGAGAGGTCAGAATAGCTGGGGCTTCTCAGGAAGAGAAGGCTCAGGGCAAATCTTAACTATTTTTAAATACCTGATGGGGATGAATGAAGAAACCTGGTGCTTCTCAGTGGTGATCACTGAAGGGAAATGGTCACAAATTGAAATATAGAAAATTATATTCAAATGCAATAAAAAACTGTTTTGGAAAATGGATAGGTTAAAAATGCCCATATGCAAATGCATAGGCATAAAGACTATATTAATATACTACACTTCCTGTAGTCCAGTTAAAGTACCTAGAAATATGATTATGGAGTATATATTGCATTTCAGGATTGAGAAATCCATGCTTTTCCCCCAGTGTTCTTAAATTTTTAGTATCCGATAAGAAAATAAACAAAAAAACCCTCCAGTGCTACTGCTCTTTCCACCTTCGGAAAACCCAAACCACACATTTTAACCATGTTATATATTTTAACAAAACCAACTGAAAATTATATAAACAAGTGTATCTAATAATAGCAGTGAATTCAAGTAATAATAATCCTCCGCATTTCAGCGTTACATGTTTGAAAATGCTGTGAATCATTAAGTCTCACAGCATGTGGAATAAATAGTGATGTGAGCAGATTCAAGAAAGCTTTAATAATTTTGTGTTTAGATCGCTAATGATGGCAGGGGAAGACAGCTGTAGTGTGCAACTGGAGATTTTTAGATACTTTGTTGTAGTCTGTTGCTGGATATGTTATCTTTCAAGGGCAGAATATTTCTGCAAAGGAAGGTTGCGAAATGTGCCAGGATAAAAAGATTGTCTGAAAGTGTTCAGGATCTCCAGTGTGTAGGCCTCAGTATGTGGTACCAAACACAGGCTGAAGTGTGTAGTTCCTTTGTGGTTTGTGTTACATCCTCCTTGCAACAGATTAGGTTTTTGTATATCATCAATCATAACCGCTGCCACTGCACAAGCACCCTAGGAGGAATCCTGGTGTGTTGGAAACTGTTGGTGTACAACTTTAGGGAAGTGTAACCACACAGCATAGTCCTGTTTTCCAAAAGACCAGAAAGTTCACAGCTTCTTGAAAAAGGAGAAAGTGTTCTTGAAAGCAAGGCAGCGGCTGACTACCTGTAGTGTAAAAGAATTGTTTTGTTAACTTTGGTAGGAGCAAACATGTCGAGAATTAAGAATGGCTTGTTGGCTGTTTAGTGGGGTTTTTTTAGATGTCATGTTCACTTTACTTTTGCATGTACTCAGAGCTGCTGGAGTGTTACACTGAAGAGTTACTCAGCTCCAGCCAGGGACCTTTGAGATACCCACAATTTTATACTGGAGAAAATATTATGCCAGTGTTCAAGATAAATTAGTTTGTCATACTGATTGTCTTCCATCACATTTCAGAAATTTTCAAGTGATGCTTTCAGGGAGACACTTTTACTTTATTTTCTTCTTTTAGGGAAATAATTTTTTTGTTTGTTTTCGTGGTGAGAATAGTTAGAAAATTTGAGCCTAGTCTTCCTAGACTGTCAATTAAAATCGGAGACAGTCATATTGTTTTTATTTGTTCATCCAGTACTCAGTGTTGTTGAATTAAACTCCATGCTTTTCTCGTTGAGTTTTTCAAAGTTCTTAATGGGAGTTTTAATTTCAGGAAGAACGTCTGTAATACCCTGTAAGAGGTTGAATCTGTGTTCCTAGGACAAAACTTATTTTGTGTGGTATACAGAAGTATCCTTTATTGCTAACTGGACAGCAGTGTCTGCTTAGTAAAGTTCAGCATTCTTTCTTGGGAAATATTTGTGTATTTTGAGGTGAAGTGTTCTGTAACTCTTGCAGCTATTTCAGTCTTAGTTGATAAAACATCAAGGCAGATAGCAGAAATTGTCAGGATAAGCAGAGTTATAAACTGCAATAGTCTTTATAATTAAAATACGCCATTTAGAATCAAATTGCAGTTTTGTTCCAGAAAACTCTGGAATATCTTGGGTTTGGCTTTCCTTTTTCACTCAAGCTTTCATTGCTGCTTGCTAGAGAATCTGACTCTTTTTTTGCCTGTGCTCTTCACATTTTCTTTTTCAGGCACTGATGCCTCCTTCCCTCTCTGACCTTGAGTGCTGTCATCTGGAATTTCACAGTGATTAAACAATATGTTGCCCTTGCAATGCTACTGTTCTCTGTGGCCTCTTGAACTCTAGTATTTTCATCTTCTGTCTGATTCTCACTGTTTTTATATGAGTGGATTATAGCTCTGGGTTCTACTGCCACCACTGTGGTATCCTTGATCCTGAAGAACATTGCTTTTGTCTCATTTGAAGCTTAGCTTTTCATTTTTTGCTTCTGATTTATGTCTATTAGTTTCTTACTCATTTTAGTTATGGGCCTTAGAGGAGGAAATCAGTTTTGCTGCCTAACTTGTCTAAGAATATTGCCCAAAATGTATGGTACAAAATTTCATCTGTTTTTATTCCTGTGATGGAACTCTTTCAGTAAGTTCATCCAAGTCTTCTTGTGGCTTTCTATTTTAAGGAATTAATTAAAACCAAACAAAATGATAAGTATAGAGAACAGCCCAACCTCCTTGTTGCCCTTTTAAACGCTGCATTGCAAAATTATTTGCTAAACACTTGTTTATTGTGCCAATAAACAATTGTAAAAATGATTTTGCAAGTTATTGTAAGATACAAGATTCTCATAACTATGTTGCTGCAATGCACTTGCTTGTGTTGTGTGCACCATCAGGTTATTTTACTCAGGCCGTGGTTTAGTTGAGGCTCTTATGGGAAGGACTTTCTGGTTGCTGAAATTCAGATTATACTTACATGATATCCTTACCTGTATGATAAGTGTCATTTTGCTGAGTAATGCAGCGTACCAAAGATTTTTCCAGGCAATACATTTTCTGAAGTTCTCCTGAGTCTTGCTTTACATGGCAGGAGTAATAAATCTTTTTCCTTCAGTAACCTGTTCATTATCTAGTGAATGTAATGAGAGTGTCAAGACAGAGTCTAGCCATTTTGTTATATTTATTTTTTCTTTGAATATAAAGTTTACAATGATGTTTTCCCCTTTTAAATAATCACTTTCCTCTCACTTGGGTTCTTTGTGGGTTTTTTGACACTTTTTCTTATGCTCTGGGCTTCTGTTGAGCAAGTAAATGACAGGTTTTGCAGTTTAAAGTCTTAGTGTACTTCTGCATCAAGAGAAGTGACCTTAAAAGTATCTATGTGCATGTATGGACTTACAGAAACTTAAAAGATTTCACATTAGGCCTCCACATTGGTATTACCACAGGGCTTTCCTACTTTGCTCATTCTTGCTTTACTTCCTTCTTGTTTAGTCTGCACATACTGGTGATGGTCCACTTGCTTGAATCTGTTTATCCTTCATCTTTCCTTTTCTCACCTACCCCATGTCTCTGTTTTAATTTCTCTAGTGTCGCCTGACTTTAATTTCTACCAATATCTTATCCTGTCTTGAATTATCTGTTGTTTTTATCTTTGTCCTCTTCAGTTCTAATACTAAGATTTCTGAGAAAGCAGTTCCCCAGCTACAAGAGTACAAATAACTGAGATTGTCTTGATGCCTTCTTGCTCAGCCTGGGATCCAATTTACTTATTTTTACTCCATTTTTGCGGATTTGTCTGCTTTACAAAACAACACACCTTCTCTTTCTTTACAGTCTTAAATCTGTTTTTTCCCCCCTATAGCAGCATTTGTCCAGTGAAGTTAAAGAAAAAAAGAGACCCACACCTGCAATCCTTTGTCCAAGAATCACATTAACATCCTGCAAATTCTTCCTATATATTTTTTTTCTTTTATTGGAAAAGTGGGACTTGATTCACCAGCCTAACTAGAAGTGTCTTAACTGAGGTTCCCAAGAATACCTTGCTTGGCCTTTTCAGCTTCTAAGCCAAAAGGCACTGATCTCTCTGAAAAACCGTTTGTCATAGCTGCCATAAATGTCCTCTGAGGCATCTCAAATGACACTAAACTGCTTGGTTTAATTGGCTACACCAAGTTTATGGAGACTGAGTCTTCTGCAGCTTTGCATGTGGTGAGTAGCTAGGATTTTCTTGTGGAGTGTCAGAAGTGCAGAGAAGGTGGTTTTGTTTTTTAATGCAAACAAATGCTTTTTTTCAGTGTCCCTCTATTATGAGATATTTTTGAGTCTTTAATGCTGATTTTTCTGCCCTTCCTTTTCTGATACCTTGATTCGCACATGACGTTAGAAGTTAAACTCAAAAACGTCCTATACTTGACAGAAGAAGAGCCTGTCAGCGGCAGTACCACAGCGAAATAGAATTACTCGTGTCTCTTCTTTCAGCAGTTTTGTATTTTAAAAGTTTTATTGTCATTTCAGGAACTAATCTTTCTTGCCAACCAATTAAAGAGGGGTTCTGTAGGTATTATTACTGTATTTGACTTAAAGCTTGTAGAGCAAAATTCTTTAGGGTGGAATCCAGTGACAAGGATTTCACGCAGGTCTGCATTTAGTTTATTTAAATCCTTTCATATTGCTGACTGCACTGACTTAGTATCTTGGTTGCAGGTTGTAGTGAGTAACTGATTATTTTTTGTATCTGTAAAGACTATTAACAATGGCTGATTTAGGTAAGAATTTCTATATAGAAGAGATTGACCAGTGGTTTTTGTCTACAGTTTGTGTGGCTACTAGAAGAGACAGGTCAGAATTTTGAATTGATGAATAATACAATTCTAGTGGCTGTCTTTTTCTTTTTAATATTCAATAAGAGCATTTCTGTATTTTCCCAAATCTGATTCTGCCCATAGGTTTGGTCTCATGCTTCAGCAGTTTTCCCTGTAATCTGTGAATGCATTTCATGATCAAGTTGCATTTGGATTTCTTAAAAACCGAGTGGGTTTATCTCCTTCATAACAAATTCCATTCAAATTGGTCTTATTTCAGGCTGCAGTGGCCACACGTTTATTCAACATTCTTAGTGCTGACTTAGAAATTCTTGACCTCAGAAGAAAGTGAAGAATATAGATATCCTTTCGAAAGTAGAGTTTGGGTAGTTAGCTGGTATAGTGCTTCCTAATTTTGCCACCTTTAGTTAAACGGGAATGTTAATGATGTGGCAATCTTAGCATAACATTTTTCAGTACTAGCAAATTTATAGTATGGTTAAAAAAAGAAGAAAAATACCCCAGAAATGAAGTTACTAGGAGAGGAAAAACTGGGTCGACCAATGGAAAGCGATGGTAGAGATTTTTGAAATTTTCAGTTTCAGGGTTACATCTGTCTTGCTTGTAGTCAATTTTTATTCCTTTGTTAGATTTGCTTATACATTTTGATAGATGAGAAAAGAACAGTCCATGTGTGTTTTAAAAGAAACCATAGATTGAAGTATTAATATTTCTTTTTGTCTATACAGAGCATATCAACTTTTCTTTTGAAGTTCTGTGAAGTAAAATATTTCAACATCTAATGCTGTTTGCCCGAGGAGAAAAAAAGGAAGAGAAAGTAATATTTTTGGATAATGAATAGCAAAAGATATATAATACATCCTTTTCTTCTAAATTTGTCTTTGATTTCCATGGCTTAACTTTATTGAAGTAATTTTAAATTCTGTATTAGTATGTAATTGGAAATGTAATTCCACTGAAGCAATTATTGGCTGGTATATCTACAGAAATGAGATAAGTATGGTCTGACGGTGAAGGTTTTGCTTGTCTTGCTCTTAACACTGGAATGGTCATGGTCAGTGCACTGTGGGGCGCCCCATGGTTGGCCTTCCCTGGAGGGAATTAGGGCAGACAGAGTTGAAACATGCGAAACTAGAAACTCATGTGCTGGAGACACAAGGAAAAGGGAATTTGTTTCATTTAGGTGAGAAGGGGAGAGAATGTGGGACTATATTGATTTTTTTGTTGGTTTTTTCCTTCAAGGTTAAAATGGTAACCATTCTCAAACTCTAAGCACAATTTTGCAAATGACTTCTTTGGTTAAAAATGTTACTTTTATTTACCTCAGAACAATTATATTTGAAGAGAGTAAGCCATAGGTAATATCAGGCAAGCATTAAATAAAGTACTTGTTATAAAAATGACTGTTTCTACTAGGTCAAGACAAACTGTTAGCTTGTGATTCAAAATATTTAGCACCTTTTATTTCGTAAGCTGACTGCAGAGACTAGTGTTAATATTTATGTGAAGTAAAACCAGATTTGCGTTGGCTGTTGTGATTGTTTAAATACCTTTTATTTAAGTGTAATGAAGCATTTTTTATTTATGCGTCACAGCCCTGCCAAGCAAGCTGTTATCTGCAGTTTTAATTTCTCTGGTTTTTGGTATTTAACAAGAGCAAAACTCGGATTTAGGTTGGATTCCCTTAATCTGTAGTCTGATTTGTTTCAGTGTGTTTTTGTTGAAAGTGTACAACTTGAAAGAATAGCTCATGCTCATAGTTGCAAATACTGCAGACTACTTCCTTGGTGCCTAAGCCTTCTAGAGTCAAAGGTGTTACCTTTTCTATTCTAGTATATAAATTAAACAAGACGTAAGTGAGATTGTATGGAAGGGGAAAGCGCAGAGCAGAAAAGTTAAAGAGACACTGGGGGTGATGTGTATGGATGTCTGATACAGTTAAAAGAAAGGTTCTTTTTTCTCTTGTTTTGGAAATATCTTTGGATTCATGGTAGAAGTGAGACTTTGTAGAATAAGATTTGACTGAGAGTATGCTTTTTTCCTTTTCAAATACATGAAAAATTTGTTCTAAGGTCAAATCTTGGGATCTTTAACATTAAGATGCTGTATGTAACTTCCAGAATGAAAACCACTGATAACAGAGAATCACTGCACTTTTCTGTTAACATTGAAGTGGAAACAACATCTTGTTCTGTACTTGTCTCTATTAAATTGTCATCCAGCCTGTGTGAGGCTTGATTGTAGCAGAATAAATTAGGGTTTACATTTGACTAAAAACCTATGGTACTGTAGGAAGGAGAGCATAAATGATACATTTCTGTTTAGTTAGAACATAAGGACAATGGCATCATTTTTAGGCTCCATGGGGTTGTAAAATGTTTTGAATATGGTCTCAGCAATAGTGTTTTGTGATTGTATGATTAACAGGCACTGAAATATTAGTTTTATTTATTTTGAAGCCTGGAGCAACTAGGTAGCTATGTAATGTATTGCTTCTTGGAAATTGAATACAATATAGGGAAAAATAATCTTGATATACACATTGGCATTAATATTGATAAATTTGGTCTCAAAGTGACTTTTATTAAAGGGACTTGGGAGTTTGTATTTGAGACACATTTACCCTGGGCAAGTAGAAGCAATTTTAGCAATTATAAGTAATATCACAATGTTAATTTTTACTCTAGATTCTGTCCCTTGTACTGAATAGTTCTTTGGTATCGGTAGGTTATAAACACTTTTTAAATCAAAATATCTGCATAGTTGGTCACTCACTGTGGATAAAGAGTGATATTGCCACTAATATTTAGTGGAAGAAGGGGTGTGACAGAAGGTGGTAAAGAACAAATATGAGCATGTGAGATAGATAATGCATTGGTTTGTCCACATGATGTGCCTGACCTCAGTGTGACCACACATCACCTGAGTGGTCAGTGTCCTGAGTAGATCATCCCCAGATGTCCCTGGTCCCACAGCAGGAGACATTGCATGGTGTGTTCAGCTGACCTGAATGCCAAATTGTTAAAGTTTTCCACCTAGCATGTTAAACTAATAATGCCAACTTTAATTTACTGTTATATTCAGCACTGCATACAATTATGTTCTGGGAGCTGCTGTGAGTTCATTTCGTGTTGCTCTAGAACTGAAAACTCTGTGAAAGGGAGGAGTTTGTACCTACTTGAACCTCCATGTTGCACCTACTTCCACAGCTTTCCTGGGGTTCACCCCTTGCTGTGGACCTTGGAGAGGTGAATATGATTTATTGCCAATCTCACTACTCAGAGTCTTGAAGCACTTCATGATGTGAGGTTCTGTAATTGTTTTTCACTAATTAAATAGGGAGGTGTAACATAAAAAATACATTGTTATTTTGATCCCTCTTTTACTCTATTTTGTTAGTGTGTGTGTGGAGTTGGAGTGCAGCTCCTAAGAGAGCTGGGCTGGAGGTATATCTACTCTTTTTCATCAACTCTCTTAAAGCAGGAATGCAGAGATTGAAAAGCATGCAGGTAGCATCTGCAGTATGAAAAGTGTGTGTTAAATGAGTTACTTAGCATCACGTAGGAACATGGCAAAAACACAGGTACAGTTCTTTCCTGTGGAGAAGCATTGGGCTGCTGAAGTTACAGGGCAAGCTTTTTCATTGTCTTGTATTCTGAGTTACTCATAACATACCTTTTTCAAAGCGCAGTCAAACATTCTATTAAGGTGCATCTCCTTCAATACATAACCTCACATTAACTGCTCTGTATGTAGAAATCGGTGAGGTTGTAACGAGCCATACATGACATTTTAATTGCAGTAAATATTAAGAAAAGGGTTGCATTGTGGTGATGTAGGAACTACCCAGTCTAGTAAGCATCAACTTTTCTGAATTCTTCATCGCTATATTACAGTTCAGGCAATCTAGTAATTGTTTTCTCTTACTTATAGATGCATTTCCTGTTGCAATTTTATGCCGTTTCCTTCAGGATTGGTGCCTGTTTTGTTCTTTTAAATGAAATAAAAATGTTGATTTTTATGTTCAGTGTGTTAGGAATTTTAACTGGCAGACCTCTGCTATTTTCTGCACCCCATACTTACACGTGCTCCTGACAGTTGTGAAAGGAAGGTAGGAGTGTGGACAGGAGAAACCCACACTGTGCTGCACTGCATCGCATGATCAGTGAGTTTGTGATTTGGAGCAATACTGTAGAGCAGACCTTCCCCAGACTGGCCAGTGCCTTCTGGGTCATGAGCTTTCATCCTCTGCAATTAATCTTTATGGCATCTTTGCTTCCAGCTAAAGCCAAGATAAGTTTACAGAATATTGGCAATTAAAACTGTGATGTTAAATGTCTTAAGATGGTGACATCACTGAGCCAGAAATGCGGCTTTGCAAGAATTGTTCATCTAATGCTTTTTTCCAGTTCTGCATTCATAATCCTTTAAGAAATAGAAAGTCATGTAACTTTCTCTGAACAGAATTGTTTGTAAGGCTTACCATGCTGGTTTTACTCTGCTGTGTGGATTTTAAATGAGTGGTAACACATAGTAGGTAGTCTTCTTTTTTTCTAATGTCTGCTACCTCATCTGTTTTATGCAAAAGCTCTGTTAATCTTTTGTATTGTCATAAAGAATGATGATACAAGTAAGTAGACAAGTAAGGCTAGAAACATTTTTTTTATTTAAAAAATTTTTTTCTTGAGCTGTGAGTGATTTTTTTTTAAAGCTCACATGCATATGACCACTTCTTGATCCATGTGAACTCTGAAGTATGTGTACTAGTGAAATAGTACAGCCCAAATTTCTTTTAATTGCATATCTTGTGACACTGGCAAGATGAGAGCTCAGTGCCAAGCTGTGACGAAGTTTTATATTTTCAGTTAATTTTAGTCTCTCCATTTAAATGTGAAATACTGCATTTCTCTTGGCCAGAATTTGGATAGTTGGAATGGTTCCTATTGAACTGTGTATTCTTCCTTCTAAGAGTTGGCAGTGGTGAGAAGAGAGGGAGTAAGTGCTACTAATTTTTAAAAGCTCCGGTATTTTGGAAGTCGTGACCTTAGTAGTTTGCAATTGACTTTTAATAGACAAAACACAGCCATCTAAATATGGTACTTTTTATTAAAACAAGATCACTTTTCTAACTCGGTGTTTTGAGGCAACCCTCAATAGTGTTTTAATTGCCATTTGAGACACAAAGCAATAATGTATTTCATGTTTCATTGCTTGCACAGGAGGAAGAAGCTGTGCCTCAGGAATTTGACTTCATCCCCTAAAACATCTGATGCTTAACTTGCATGTGAATTTTTGTAAAAATTATATGGATATATACATGAAATATATGTAATTTAACTGTCAAATTCTGTGTTAAAAATGTGTTGTATGTGATTATTCTATTTTATATTTATAAGCACATATGTAGAAGTGCAAACAATGTTTTCATTTATTGCTTTTCAGGGGATATAATTTTTAATGCTCACTATCCTGACCTGCCACCAGATTTTATCTTTGGAGAGGATGCTGAATTTTTGCCAGATCCTTCTGCCTTGCATGTAAGTACTTTACTGTTTGAAAACCTTACACTTTGCAGAGAGTCTTGGCTTTTTTAGAATAGCTTCAGGAACAGGAGTTTTATAACAATGCAAAATAAAGAAGAAGAACACCTTCTATCTCAGTGGGATTTGAGTATAAACACGTTGTTTTCTAAAATGATTTAAAATTGAATCCATAAACGGGGGGTGTGAGAGGGGGGAGTTTTAAACATTTTAATCAATACAATATTCCCTTGCAGTAACTCTTTATCTGTAAAAATATGTCTAATATCTGGCTGTCTTAAATGATCTGTCTCAGAAAAAAAATTGATAAATTGTGTTTTTAAAAAGCATTTATTGCTAAAAGAAAGTAACGTAATTTTGTGTAGCAATGTTGTTTTTTGTTTTCTGTTGAGGAAGGATAGAACCTGGTAGTATGTTATGGGAACCACTGCATCAAAGAAAGCTATCTGCTCATATGTGTTAGTGTTGTCTAGACAAAGAAATGCCCTTCTAAGAGCTGGGGGGGACAAAAATGAACTTAATGAGAAAATACTTTCATACAACCTTATTACTATGGAAGAAGAAGCACCACAATCTGAAACCAAGCATTTTGTTCACTAGTCACAGTTAGCCTCATGTAGTAAAGCCTTGTTTGAAGAAGTTAACAATCTTTATGCTTTTAGAATACTTCCCCTCTCAAAACTTACTAGTAGTTACCAAAGCCGTATAAGATATTTTGAAATTCAGAGTGGTTTTCTCATTTACTTACCCCTCTCTTTGAACTCTCTTCTGCTGCCTTTGCAGACCTGCAGCCTGGTTTCTGGGTGTTCTTTGTCAGTCAGATTTGGGTATAATTTTCCCAGTAAGTGTGCAGTGCCTATGGTTATAGTGCAGGGTTTAGTGGCTGTGTTGGAAAAATAGGTCTTTGCCATAGTAATTCCTGCTTGGTCACCCACCTAGTAGGTCACAATCTCATTTCTTAGTTTTGTCCTCTAATTTTCAGCTTTTACTAGACAGTTGACCAAAAATCAATGGACATATTAAATACATTCCTTTTTATAAGCTGTGTGTATGGGTATAGGAGAGTCACTGGCAGAAAACATGAACTTGGGAAGTGTCTTTTAATTGAACTTCTGGTGTAGGGCCTTGCCTAGGGAAGAGACTCCTTGCACATCCCTCTCCTGCAGCCCCTCCTGTGCTTTATGAGCACATCTCCAGAGGTCCCCAAAGGAAGTCAGGGGTTGTGCTGTGGTACCAGTTTCATGGTGGAGGAGCATGAGGCAGCGGCCTTGGAGTTGAACATGTCCTTGATATGTGAGATGACAAGTGTTGTTTCTTGGTTTTACCTTTCACTTCATAATAAGTTACATGCAAAAATCAGAAGAATTAGTTTTAATAATTATTTTCAGCATACCTAATAGAA
Source organism: Atrichornis clamosus (assembly GCA_013400975.1). Taxonomy (NCBI): domain Eukaryota; kingdom Metazoa; phylum Chordata; class Aves; order Passeriformes; family Menuridae; genus Atrichornis; species Atrichornis clamosus. The sequence goes on from WBMZ01010327.1 coordinate 32,586, forward strand.
TTTTTAAAAGGTGAATGTCGTATTTCTTTTCTTCTCCTAATCATTTTCCTGTTAAGCTCACAAACTCCTCTGGGAAGAAGGCATGATGCTGATGAACAGCTATTTTGTTAGGCTAGTTTATATAAAAGGTTTTACTTTCTGTGGCAATTCTAGAATTGTTTTCACACTCCTTTATTTACCAGTTCTATTTTCCTCTTTTTCTCATTTGTTTCACAATCTTACGACCTCCTGAGAAGTGTTCATATTAGCAACCACTTTTTGCAGTTGATGTTAAAGGAGGGGAAGCACCTTTTAATGTACTGGAAAACTGAAATTAATAACAGATTGCAAATGAGATATGAAATAAAGATAATTTGGGGCATCTTGCAGAAATGCTGTTCAGATGGAGAAGCTTGCTGAGAGTGGTACAGTGCCATATTTCTCATGTGAAAAGAAGTCACTAGCAGTAGTGATCCACAGGATAAAATAATCCTTATTTTTCTTTCTTTCTTTCTTACATTGTTCATAAATGATGCTTCTCTGGGGAGTGTTGCTTTTCTTCTAAGCATAGAACAAACCTCCTGTCTTCTTTATTAGAAAGCGACTTGGAAGAGCCGTTTGCTTCTTGATACATAATGAGATAAACACCAGCCTATTTTAAATTCATTAAAACAAACCAAAGGAAAAATCTGCAAGCCAGCAGTATTCCTTTGGTCATTATGCCTTGCTAAAGCATTCACTATGTTAATATAACCTTTTCTGATATGGTCTTTGGTCATTCTCCTGCAGTCCATCCTGATGGTATCAGAGTGTGTTATTTCCACCTTGCAGCTGTGTTCTACACAGTGTACCTTTGCTTTTGTACTCACTGTTTAGTGTTCCATGGGGTTTGTAGAGGTTTTTTTCTGAATGTTGTATTAACAAGAATTTGCTTATTATGCTAAGTCTTTGAATAGCTCCCTTTTTCACAAATGTGAGAGCTGCTTAATGAAGATAATTTTAATTGAATTCTAAGATATTAGTGGAATTCTTAAATGTGTTATCAGAGCTCTCTACTGACTAGAAGTAAAATACAGATTAGCATATTGACTGTAATTTAATGCTCTTAATCTTGAGCAATCTTCAAATACTTCTGATGCAACAGTTCCTAGCAATCAAAACAGAATCTACCATGCACAAAAGTATGTAGATGTTATGCAATGAGGAGTACAGTCTTTGAGTAAGTAATATGTGCCATCGGATCTGTGGGAATTCTGTCATTGAGCCTGCATGCGCTTCTCTCATCTGAGTGTCTTGTTTTCCAAGAAGTCATCACATGCTGTTAGATGGCTTGAGTCAGGCATTATGCCTAGCTTGAAATGAGAACCAGGTACTCCAGATTCCTCAAGCTCGTGTGGCTCTAATGGAGACTGTCAGGAGACTTCCCTGCAGAAATTTGAATGGCTGTGTTGCAGATTGCTTCAGTCACTCTTCGGTTTCCATGGCCATGGGCAGACCTTCGAGTTAGGTTTTCATCTGAGCATGGTAACAGGCGTTCAGTTAAGCAGCTGTTAGCCAGACAGCTAAAGCAAGATTCCAGAAATACTGCATTTTAGAAAAGTAAATGCTGTAGATGAATAGTTCTTTTTTTTTCTTTCCCCGAAGAATTCCTAAGTGGTTACGCCAGTATTTCAGAAGTAGGGTGATATGTTGAGCACTCTTGTTTTATAAGCAGAGTTAATCAACTGCTTTCTTTAATTGGTACTGCAGTTGCAGAATCAAGTTGAAACTCGGCTTTACTTTTGTGTCTTGCACAAACATTAAAGTCACTTGGGTTTGAAACTCAGCTGGATTCTCAAGTTCAGCACTGCAAAATACATGTTTCATTCTATGTCTTAGCAGTAGTAGTCACTCTGCTGGTCATAGGGTCTGATTGTGTGCATGCTGATCTTGTAGGATGATGTAGGCATTGTGAAGCAGTTCAACAGAGGGACAAATTTTTGGTTTTTGGTATGTCATACAGTTTTAATTAGTCAGAGAGCTAAATTCTTTAGGTTGGTGATAATGTTCATGCTCAAAGCTTTATTAAAAGTAAACATTTTTATTTTTTATTATCATTAAAAATGTTTTCCTGTTGAATGCATTTGATACTTGTGTGTATAGTATGCATAAATAAAATCAGCTTCTCAGAATGTAAATAGAAAAGTTCTTCCCTGCTCTAGTGTTTATTCATTTTGGATGACAAGTATTAGAAATGTATTTTAAAAACAACCTATGATTCACTCCATTCTGATTAAAAATTCAGTTGGCACACAGCAAGATTAGTGATTGTGTACGGATGAGATTAATTTGGAGCTCATTACAATGACGCCAGTTTGAGTAACAAAATTGGTTGTTATGTTAGCCTAGTTGATTGTTAATGTGAGCCAGTTAATAACTGAAGTGCTTATGCAAAATGCTAACCCCATTTTTCCAATGATTTTGAAGTATCTTCTCTTTGGCAGAGAGGAAACAATAGCAGTGTATGTGGGTAAGTGTCAGTTTAAGGATTTGGGTTTTTTAGTATTCTACTTCAGGTATCCAGCTAGTCTCCCCAGAATTTTTCTGCCCACCCATTGCTATCAAAAAGGCTTCGTTAGCCTTAGTGGGAATGGAGGCAAGACAACATGAGCACTTCCTGAAGCCTACTAAGTGTTGAATATGTCCTTGTGAGCTAGTATACAGTATATTCCTTGTGGGACTACTTAGTGCTGCATTTCCGTGGGAGGGATATTGTCATTACAGAATTGCAGAGAATGGGCCACTGCAGTTCTCATGCCAGTATCTAGCATTGGGAGGATTGTTTTCCCTTGTGTAGCTGTTAATAGTGACTACTGTGATTTCAATCACTGTGGAGCTGATTCAGCTCATGGTGCTACTGAAGTGTATTGGCTGTCACACTCTATATCTTGTGTAGACTAATGTTTGTTTAAGTTCATGTATTTGTGCTTATTAGACTATCATTTGGCTATGTGATGACTGTCATGAATGTTGTATTTCTTTCTGTCTGTGTTCAAAGTCTTAATTATTTCTGTTGACTGCTGAGTTAGCTTATAAGGGGTAGTGAAGAGATCCTTTAAATGTCCCCTCCTTCCATTAATTGTTCTTTATTTACTCAGGTGTATGAGACAGATGTTTAACAGTGTCAGTTGTTCCCCTGCTCACAGTAACTACAAAAAAGCCCAAACACCCCTAATATTAACTAATGCTGTTTGAACTATTTTATTCTAAAAAGTCTGTCAGTTGTTAGCAAAGATTCAGATGTTATGTGTTCTAGTATGAAAGCCTGTCATAAGGGCAATGAGCATGATGGTTTTCAGAGTGGGATTTTAAAATATAAAGCCACAGCAGTGGGTTATCTTCGTCTGGGAAATGCATGGGTAAGTTCAACCTGTTTTAGTGTTGCTATCTTCTTGCTCTATTTTGAATGGGAGCAGCAGATTTCATCCTTGGACCCCTAACCTGCTGCTCTTGTACTGAAAGCCTTAAATTACTTTGGCTTCAGTTGAACTTGGGGAAGTTAAGTGAAACAGAACGCATAACTGGATCCTTCAGTTAGAAGGTTTTTGTCCTTTGTTTGAACTTCTTTATATTCCCATTTATTGTGTTCACTTTTCAGTCATGTCTTGACTTTATATGTCAGGATGTGTTTTGAGTGTTTATAATCCAGTATTATTTATTGTTTAATTTTATAAAACAAACATGAATTCCAACAACTGTTTATTCCTGTCCCTCTGTATGGATACTACTCATTTGTAGCTGGGGGGATGTAGGTATGTGTGCACATGTATACGTGTATATGTGCATATGGTCGCTGCGGCCTTGCTGAGGTTTGGCTGCTGTTGATAGGCAGTGGTAACAAAATTACATTTCATAACCATCAGAGAAGTAATTTAGTTCAGGAACTTTCCCAACAGAAGGACCTTTTGACTAGTGTTGTTGGCACTTACGGTGTACGTTTTTGTCCACATTTTCAAACAATAGAGATATGCCAGTGCAACATTCCTTTTAAAACCAGATCTGAAAGAATGTAATTTTGAATGTAGTTTGATATGGTTTTGGTGTCCGAGCTCCACGTAGTTCGTCAGGCAATCACAAAATCACAGAATAGTTCGGGTTAGAAGGGCCCTCTGGAGATTATCTAGTTCAACCCTCCCCGCCAAATTGAGTAAGTACTGGGTTTAACATGAGAAATCTCCAAAAGAGGATGCTGTCTGAAAATCCTCTCCTGGCATAGCCTGGTCAGTTTGACTGCAGCCTGTGTGAGGCCAGCATTCAGGAGGTCCTTTAGAGAAGTCACGCGGTACTGAGAGCAAGTGTTAGGATTGTCTGTGTAGACATGTGGTAAAGATGGGGGTAAAAGTTCTGCAGAAAGAATTCAAGAGGATGACAGAAGACAAGTTTTTCCTGACATCTTTCCATCTTTGCTTCCCTCAATACCTTTCTACACTGGGAAATTACTCCTTTTTCTCTTTGTTTTAGTCTTAATTTCTCTTGCAGCTTTTTGTTTTTATTTGTCCTTTTTGTTCAGAATTGTTAATATTTATTTATGGGACTGAGAGAGAGTTACCCACCTTGTATTACTTTGTCATCTTCTATTAATGTAAAATCATTGCATTTATTTACTTTCTTTTTGCAAAACTTCAGCACTTCCTAGCACAGTTTATAAAACATGGCTTTCTATCTGAAAGTGTAAGCAGAAGAGAATATGCTGAGGTCACAAGTTCTGCTTTACTTAGTTTCAACATTTTGGCTGGATTTGCACTTAGTGAATACAGAAATTAAAAAAAAAAATGTACAGTTTGATACTACTTTAATTTTGAGGTTAAGCCAGGTAGTTCTGCCTTTCTTGCTTAAATCTTGCTAGTGTAGAAGGCAAAATTAAATGCATTAGTTTTGTAAAGGGCTCCAGGAGGAAACATTTCCTTTCATTTTTTGGCACAAGCTTCTCTAATAAGGCAATTTCTCCCTAGAATATTAAAAATCTAGAATATTGGCTTTTAAAATGTAGTATTTCAATCCAGGAAAGACTAGTTTTTGGAGAACATTAGGAATGTGTATAGACATTTGACTGTAAGGCGGCAAAGTGGGAGAAAATGTTTTTCTGACATAGTAACTGAAGTGCATGTGATGAAGGACTTAATCATTGTGCGCTAGTAAAATAGGGAGAGAAAATATTTTATGGCTTTCCATTCATAGCATTGGATTAGGAAAAAATAAAGGTAATTTTCATTTGTCATATGAGTTTGACCATTTTTTCATAGTTGTACAGTTAGATGGACCAAAAGGTTGCACCAGAATAACAGGATGCTTAAATCTTAATGCAAAGGCTGAAAACGATGTCTAGGCTTGCATTTCTTTCCTTGCAAGAAATAGAGACCTTGCTAGTGGTAAGGGTGGTATAATGAATTCCAGCATATCATTCACTTGCAAGTCGTGGTATATACCAAAAATTTAAGGTTGAATATCCCAAACCAAACGTATTAAACCAGAGCATCTTTTATTTGGAAGTCTGGGAGTGCAATGATAATGTCTTGGCATTTATAATTCTTTAATGTAAACCAGCAAACTGGTAATGTAGTTCTGACTATTTTTTTGCTTCAGTTTATTAAAATATAATCACACTTTACTTGAGCAGTGTTTTGTTAAAAATTGTGAAAAAGGTGTTATTAGAGAAACGGGTAGAAAATGAAAGGATTCTGGCCCTTACATGTAGTGTTACTGTCACAATACACTCCACTTCCTTACAAGAACTCTAGAAATAGTAAGAAATGGCATGTCTTGAAGGCAACAGCTTCTTGGCTTTCTAGAAACACATTTACAAGGGATTTGGGTTTGGTTGGGTTGTTCTTGAGAGAAGAGATTGACTCTAGGACAGTCTTCTTGAATTTAGAATGCATTTAAAAATCTATGTAGTATGCCCATTGAATTCACATTGCTGTGCCATTAGACTTCATTTTTCTGTAGAGTAAGTTGCTCATTGCTTATGAATATGCAAGCAGAACAGACTTTATATTAACTGATTGCAGAAGGTCAGTTAGAAATGGTCATTCTGTCTGATAAGTTTCATATTTCATTTAATTCTAGACTGTGAATTCTGTTATAATTTATATTTGTACTTTTCTCCAATGAAATTAGTTTAAGTTTGGTACCCTGATGGTTCTTTCCTTCAGAAGATATTCTTGGGGCTAAGAAATTAATGTCTTTGCACTCAGGATGGTTTTCAAAAGATCTATTCCTTTCCCGAAATGGAGGAGGGCTCCAACTATATTTTCTTTCCTTTTTATTGGTCTAAGTTTGAAACAAACCTATATTTGTTTCAAAACCTCTCTTTGTTTTACTCATTCTTTACATTCTTTTATGCCTATGCCTCCTTGATACCTTCAGTTCCTCAGGCATATCTGATCTTTTTTAGAGATAACTACAGAAATATAATTCAAATTTAGTCAGCATCTTGAGTCTTTTGTTTGCAGTGGAAGTGTTCATACAGTTTTACGTGAACTCTGCCATATACCCATCTTCCCAGAGATGCAGCTTTTACTTGCATAAAGGAATCAAATGAGTGTTTCTTGTGCTGCTTTTTTGAGAAGAGATAACTAATTTGCAATAATTTGTCTGGTAGGGTAGAGAAATAATTGATTATACAGTATCAATAATTGATTATATATTATCAATAATTGATTATATATTATTATATATTATAATTATATCAATAATTTTGATTTCCAATATCTTATGATTTACACTGGTATTTTGTATATGTTTTCTTTACGGAACTGTATTTTCAAGGTCCTATAAACCCTGTTGTAGTACAGCTGTGAAAGTAAAGATGGCAATACTGCTCTCACTACAGTGAGATTCACCATGTATATTGATATTAATTTATGGAATTTGGGGAAGGGAAAAATGGTTAGAAGAAAACAGTTCTGCATGTGCCACCTAGTGAAAAATGCTCAAGGGATGTTAGTGGATGCTGTCCAAAACATTAGCTGTGAAGGTTCTGCCTTTTTGCTGTAGCTAAAATTACTTGTGTTGACAGGAAAGGAAAAACCACAAGAGCTGATAAGAGTGAAAGACTTGCTATTTAAGAAGGACACTTGAGGTAAAGCATTAGCAGTGGTCTATTCCCTGGTCCACTGAGGGTCTGAGGAGTTGAGGCCTGTTCACACTGCCATCAAGGCATGATAAGTAAGTCTTCAGGTAAAAGATGCATGTGTGTATGTCTTGTGTGGGAATTAATTTTGCCTTCATGCTTTGTTCCTTTCACTTGCCATGTCTAGTTAAATATGTATGCCTCTGGTAACCGACTCCCAGGGGAAAAAGTGCAGTGTACTCACGTGGATTAACTAATGATTAGTGCGTTGGATTCACTATCCCAGAATTAATACGTGCTGAGGGAATGAAGAAAGTCCCTCTTGGATCAGGTAAAGGTATCATCTGCTTTTGTGAGAGGTGTGCTGAGAGGTCTGGAAAGGAACAAAACTTGCTCTAATCCCTTAGCAAAGTAGGACAAGAAACGCTTACGTGTGCCAAGTTTTTAGGAGATTAATTAGACAGTAGGCAGGTGTAGCTTTTAAGGGTCTGATTATCTTCTAAGAGAGCTCTATGGGAGAAACAGGCAGACTTTTTCAGGAAGAGTGCACAACTTAAAAATGTTCTCCTGGGCTCAGCTTCACAGGTTCTGCATCTCCAGAACACCCTTAACGTACCAAGATCAGCTGTCTCTTAACTGCTCCTACAGCAGGGAATAGAAAAAATTTGTAGTAACCTTTGGAAGTTTAGTTTACTCCTTTTTGAGGTGAATAGTACTTGAAGGGCAGTGTTGCATTTATTCTAAGTGTATGCAGAAGAGTGTTCTCCATGTGTCAGATTTGCTGGGATTATTACAGAGTTGCTCTGGATATTGGATCATTTATCAAGAGTCACACTGTGTAGCCAGTGGAAGAAAAAAGGGAAAATAATTTTATGCAAGATATAAGGTGCTTCTCTGAAAGCAGAGTTGATTTCTTAGTATGTTTTCCTGCTCTGTATTTTCATGCTAATTCAAGGCCTTCAGTATTTGGGATTTCGACTAAGTGTTTATAAGTTATTCTAATTTCTGCATCCAGTTTTCACAGCCTCTCGCTAAAAATAAAAATTAAAATAAATACTGACCATCCCGAGCTTTGCTTTGTGCAAACATTTTTATCTGGTATACAGTATATACAGTAGCTAGTAGAGCACACAATGTCTGTAAATTCTTTGGTTGCATTTGCAATGGCAAAAGTGCTCCTGAGTTGAACTGTTTTTATGAAATGTTAAGTTTTGATGTTTCCATGGGCCCAAAAATGATCATTTCAAGCAGATCACTCCAGAAAGTTGTTCCAGTGGTGCTTTGGGGGAGAGGGATATGAAGAACCTGTGAAAATAAGATGACAAGTAGATGGCATGTAGGTTTACAGTGATTGATTTGAAGCTGCAGCCTGTAGGATGTTTAAGTGCTGGCTGCTAAGAAACTGAAGCCTTTGAAGTTGTTATAACACTCCAGCCCTGCAAATACTGTGAAAAATATCTGTTGATAGAAAGATGTGAGCATATGGTAGGTAATTATCCTGTGCCTTTTTCTGTGAGCAATTTCCCTGTGGTGGCCTATGAAGACTATAGCAAAGCAGGGACTGCAACCAGATATGCCAGTTTTTAGGGTAATGCTGTAACCACTGGACCAGTATCTCCTCTGTATTTATGTGGAGGATAAGTGCTAATACCACAGTGTGATCTTTCTCATTTCAGGTAAAAACTTACATTGGTACTGATTTTAAGCCACTGTAGGATGCAAGTTGTGTGCATGTGGTGTGCAGAGATATAAACAAAATGCAAATCTGTACTTAACATTATTCTTTATGATAATTCTGGATGAAAGATGCTATAGAAATGCATTACCACTGTTACTGGCTTGGGAGGTTTTGTTTACTGACATTTTCTCATGAAAGTTAATTTCTTGCTTAGAAATATAAAAGTACACTAACTTAAAATAAGATCTTGCTGTTATTTCCTGTAGTATAGCCAGGAAAAACAGTTACAATCTGTCTTCTTTAAAATCACATTCCTGGAAGATATTCTGGCAACCTGGATATTTAAACACATTTCAAAGAAAAACAACTTCAAATCAATTAGAAATTGTTACCGTATTTCCTTTCTGATAGAGTGGAATTATAGTTTGCTGCAGACATTGTGAAATAAGCAATAACTTGTGAGGGAGCCTGTGAATTAGCAGCCTTATGGAGCATGGGGTGTATTTAAAAAAAAAAAAAAGGGGACATAGGTGATCACGGACGCTGAGTGGTTTGCACTGGTTCTTGATTAGCTTTTTTGGAAGGATAAAGGAAAGACTACAAAGCACAAAATGTTCTAGAACAAAATTTAAATACAGATTCTTTGCCAAAAGTTGAATAGTATGGCAACTTTGGAAAGCTAAACTCCGCATGCCTTTGCTAATAGGGCTGAGAAGTTGCCTTGTTGGGGGTTTTTCACTTGCCTCACCTGTAAGATCTCACTGGAACTGATACTGTCTGGCTGCAAACTTTCCTTGCTCTTTTGGAAATCCACTTGGTGTCATTGCTACTCATTTAAATGAGTTACTGTTGAAATGGTTTAAATTGCACTCTGTGGGTGGCCTTGTAACAGCTCTACTCTGCCTTTTATACCGACTTCAAGTGAATTCATTTTCTCAACTCTTTGGTCATGTCTGATTGTCAAAAAACGTTTTCTTATCAAACTGTTCACTTACTATGCAGCCAACTTCTGTCAGGAGACAGGATCAAGAGCCAGGGAATTCACAAATTGAATTTACAGCCCAACAGAATCTCTGGGGTTATACTTCTTAGTGAAAATCAATGCTCTTTAGTGAGATTGCTTTGCTTAATATCTGGCAGATAGTCAGAACAGATCTCCTGAATCGCTTGGATTTCTCCAATGTAGACACAGTTTGATGGATGCCTATGGTCTACTAATCTCTGTATAATAATTGAATACTATTTTCCCCCTATTGCCACACAATGTGAACTGGAGGGCAAACTTAGTGAATGCACATGCTGGTGGTTAATCACTTTAACGTTTAGATAACTGTTTTCTTAAAAGACCTTGTCCTGAAACTTTGTCCAGTAATGAAAGAAGTCATCCAGTGAAACTCCTGCCACAAAAGAGTATTTAACTTCCTGGTGTTGAATTGCTTACTTATGGATGGGTAAATAGTTACTGGCCATCTTCTATATGACAGTAGCTACAACTGTGTGGGCAGTGATGCGTCTGGAGTCTGTTCTCTGTCATATGGATGTTCTCATTCCCTTACTTTTTCTGCAGGCCATTTTGAATCCATCCCCTAGATCATTTTTCATTCATTCCCTAATTAGAAAAATGGGGATTACACAGTCATCACAGATGACATTGCCGGGCTTTTGTGTCTACAAGAACGTACTGTGTTCTTCAGATGCTACTAAAATACGCTTCTTCAGATGAGGCAACAATTTATCTTTTTAGAAAATGAAAGTTACACAAGTTGCAGTATGGTGAAGCCAAAAGCCATAAAAAAAGGTTGAAAAGGTTGAAAAAGATCTGAAGCATGAAGTTACTCCTAGTGTTAGTGGAGATCATGAAGAGACACGCAAGCAGTGTCTAGACAGAAGAGAATGGTTTAATTGACACTCTGTCTGTGTGCTTAGAAATGACAGGTAAGTTCTTCAATGTACACAGATAAAATGATAACATTAAAGATGATCCTAACCAACATGAGATGTGCATGTAGGCCTTCATGTGGGATGAGCATGAGTGCAGAACTAGTTGCAGATGCACAGTTTGGGTTGATTCATACTTGTGTATTGTTGTACAGTGGACCACTTTCAGTCTAACTGGCCAACTATTGGGTAACTTAGAGTTTGCACTGCAGAGTTCATTTAAAGATATCTGTTGGCCAACAAGGCAAAGGATTGTATCCAAGTCCATATTTCTTTATTTTAAATACATTAATGATTGTTCTGCTAAATTTGGTTAACTCTCTGGAAAGTCTGAAGAAATCTCATTTCAAATTAGACAGGATTTATTGGGTGAAATATGTAGCTTAGTCTGTCAATATCCCAGTCACTTTTTTCTCTATAAAATTCATTTTATTCCCAATTTTATAGTAAATTCAGGTAAAATCCCTCTTTTCAGCATGTATGTGATTTTGGTAAAATGATAATGTATAGATTTGTGGGCAAGGCAGAAGAAGATTTTAATATAAACCACAGAAAGCAACAAGTCTTTTTCTGTATACGTATTTTATGGTTATTTCTCTATTTGGGTTTTTCATACCTTCTTGGCTTTAATGATTTATCTGTGTTCATATTTCCAGGGTTTTTCTAAAGTTGTAACAACTAAACCTCATAATCTTGAAGTTGCATCAGACCTTAATACTTGTACAAGATCTGGATTTTGTATCAGAACTTGAAGCCATGAAACAAAAACACCAGAAGCTCACTCTGTTCTTCTAATATTTCAAATCTTTTTAAATACAGTCTCTTAAAGAGCTGGATTGGCTAGGGCTGGAATAAAGCCCTCAGGCAAACAATCTGAAAATGAAGTACACGGGTTACTTTTTGCTCCAAGTTTAAGATATTGCTGATTTCCACAGTCTAATAGTGAATACAATAGTGCATTGCTAAATAAAATCTTGTTTAGAAGATCCTTTACCTCTAAAGAAGAAGATCAGCATACTGTTGTATCAACAGTACTCTTGTCAACTAAAGTGACAAATTGTGTCTTCTCAGAATAATCTCTGTGTTGCTGAAATTGGAGCAGTGTAGACACTCTAAAAGGGATAAACTTGACAAACATCAAATTCTGCCTTAGTATTCAACAACGTATTTTACAGGTAGTTGCTTACTTTGTCTTTTGTTTCAAAAATAGAAGGAAGATTAGAGAAGGTGCTGTTTGAAACTAAGAACAATATAGCACCTATTTTGACATTCTGTTGAAATTGGATTACAGTAAAATTGTTTAGAAGTATTTTCAGGTGAATGAACCTAGTGCTTAGGACAAATAAATTACACTAAGATACCTAAAAAGAAGTTTCATACATAAACATGGCATTGTATTCAGTAGTTTGTGTTAAAATTTATGAGCTTAGATCTTCTGAAAAGAACAGCCTTTCTGCAAAGTTAACAAAATGGATGGAAATGTAGTGGCCAATTGCCAAATAACAAGCACTATAATAATATAATTCTAAAACTAAAAATTGTTTCTGTAAATCAGAAGTTGTGTTTCAGAAAATTTGTGTAGCCATTGTATGTTTACTCTTTCATCAGTGAGAATCCATTATAATTCATGTATGTCCTGGGTGGGTAACTGAATTTTTCTCCAGGTGGTTTGTTTTTAGAACCAATTCGTACTTTGAAACTTTAGTTGCTGAATGAAAGGTGTTTAGTAAGGATCCTACAATCAAATCATTCATTTGCATTCCTGTAGCTTTAAGGCAATACAGAATAAACATCGTTTTTCAGCAATGTTCTTGAATTCTTTGAAAAGAGCACTACTTTAGCTCTGTGCTGCACAAATGACAATGGATTTCCTCTTGCTCTTTTTTTGTTCTGTAGTGTAATGTTATTTAAAAAACAAAAGATTCAGTTGCATTTAGGTCAGTTATTAAAATACTGCTGGTCATTTCCTTTGACAGAACATTTCTATTGTGTTATACCAATGTCATTAGGAGGAAAGGTTATTCCCACTTGTCTGGCTGATACCAATACATACTTGCATATTACATCCTCTGGCTTTCTGGAAATACTTTATTTGAGCAGTAGCTTGGGAACAGGAAATTTAAGGTTATATGCAGTCTGATTTCAGACTGCATGATAGAAAATGTGTTTCCTAGAAGATGCTGTCTACCTGACAGATTTTCTCTAGTATTTTGTAGAATTGGATAAGCTTAAATGCGTCCAAGTTGCAAACAAATTTTTACTAGCTGTAGGTGGCAGACAAGGTAGAACAAGACTTTCATCACTGTAGTTTGTGAGGAACTTACATGAAACACATTATTATATCACCAATTCACCAGTTACTCTGGAATGTAGTTTACCTTTTAAGATATGGCAATTATAATATTCCTGTTTTATGGGTGTTCCTACTGCCTAGAAGTGATAGAAACCAGCACTTTTATGTCAATCCACGGTCAAATGTGAGGTCTGGGACACTGTGGTATCTTATAAAGGCAGAGATTCAAGGATAGTATTTTAGCCATACTGAGCAGCCCTTTCCACCAGAATCCTTGTGAGAAGGAGATAAGGAGTATGGTTTAATCCTGTAGCTGTTCATGCATGTAAAACAAAGCAATACATATTTCACATTGCTTTCACTGACAAATTAGACTGGTATGTTTTAAGTGATGATGACTGGTATGTTGTAAGTGATGATGCTGAAAATGAGAAATTCATTTTGGTAACATCTTAATATATGTTACTTCAGTGGGAAAAAAATATGAAGTTGTGGAAAGAGAACTGCTTGAAATAGTAAGCCATCATACACATATACTGAAGTCTGCATAAAACTATTCCATAGGGATATTTCTAAAGTCATCAGAAATAAAATAGCCACCAAAGTAAGAGATGAGGTGACAAGTAAATTTCAATGTAGACCTGAAGGCATGGTGCCTGCTGAATAATAGCTTTCTACCTGCCTTTCCTCAGAGTATCAGAAGACAAAATTTGTGCACAACTCATTCATTTCTTTTCAGGCCAGAGCTGCGGAGGTTCACCTTGCTAGGATTCTCTGTTTCAGTTTGAGCTTTTTGTAAACCTCTTCAAAGAACTAAAAATAGCTGAGGTTAGAAAGAGCCTTTAGACAGAGATCATGAGCCCAGCTGCCCTGCCTGGGATCAGACAGATCAGGCTGTCCAGGTCCTTGTCCAGTGAGATTTTTAGTATCTCTAAGGACAGAGACTCGACGACTTCTGTGTGCAACCCATTCTTTTGTATTTATTACCTGTATTTACTACTTTTGGTGTTACACAAAATATGAATTTGTTTATGAAATGTCTGCAACTTACAGGACAAAAGTAACATGCTGTCTGTAACTGCATTGAGTACAGATATGGACAAGAATTTTCATGTGAGCTGGAGAGGGACTTCTTACAAGGGCATGGAGTGGTGGGAGAAAGGGGCATGGCTTTAAGTTGAAATAGACTAAGTTAAAATTAGATATAAGGAAGAATTTACTGTGAGACTAGTGACACACTGGAACAGGTTGCACAGAGAAGTTGTAGATGCACCATCTCTGGAAGTGTCAAAGGCCAGGCTGGAAGGTTCTTTGGGCACCCTGCTGTACTGGAAGGTGCCCTCCCCTGAGCTACATGATCTGTAAGGCTGCTACCAACCCAAACCATTCCATGATTCTATGAAATACAGATCAATTTCACTTTTATTCAAAGCTGACAAAAAGTCACATGGCTATGATAACATGCTTTGAGCTGGTATCAAGAAAACATCTTGAGGACCAAGTACAAAGCTTATGAGAACTTAAATACTTTTGCATCAGTACTGTCTTGTGTCCTAACAGCATGGACTACAGGGTGAGTCCTCATCTGCCTTTCACATAGGTCCGTTTTAGGTCAGCTAGACGTGAGCAGTGTTGCACGCCTACGTTAGGTATGGTTTGTAACACCAAGTACTTCCTGAACAAAACTTTCTGGGCACAGAAGGCTGGTCTAAGCCAATGTTAGGAGTGATAACATTGCTACTGTGCTACTGACACTGTTATCTTAATTGTGTTATCATTTTTATTTCTGTTAGCTGTGTTTCTTGAAATAAAGTCAACTTGTAGTAAAAACTTCTGCTAGGCATTTTGAAGAGACTTCTGTGTGTGAATGACATTTGTGTTAAGGGGATTAGTCAAGGTGTTTCTAGTGAAGAGACACTTAAGGTCAAAGAAATCACGGGTTGAGGCAAGAGAAGAGAACCCATTTGCTCAGTCACTGTGAATACTGTAGCACACACTATTTGAATAATGGAGCAGAGCAGTTTCTGTCATTGGTATTAATTTGGCACATTCACTTGGTTGACTGCTTTTTGAATCAGTTACTGTGCAAGGTTATACTTACCTAATCCTTGTGTGTTGCATATCAGTTTTCATTTAATTCAAACTTTCAAAGTTCTCAGATGGAACAGTATAATTTTAGGAAAGAATAGAATGGTTATTTGGGCCTATCCATGCCTGATAGTAGCCCTGTTGGCAGTTTTATGGTAGGTCTCCTATTTTACATTATACTTCTGCTGTTTCACTTGGTTTTCTTCCAAAGTGTGATAGAACCTTGGCATTTAATATTATGGCTTAGCTTTGTCTCAAAGGTTCTACTTGCATATGTGCTTCTGGTATCAGTATGGAAGGGGGATTGCTTGTCTTTTATTGCTGTAAACAATTTTGGTCTTTGTTCTTTTCTATTTTGACAGAATTTAGCTTCTTGGAATCCTTCAAACCCTGAATGCCTCCTGCTTGTTGTGAAAGAGCTTGTGCAGCAGTACCACCAATTTCAGTGCAGCCGATTACGTGAGAGCTCTCGCCTCATGTTTGAGTATCAGACTTTACTTGAAGAGCCCCAGTATGGAGAAAACATGGAAATCTATGCTGGCAAAAAAAACAACTGGGTAAGCTATTATTTCAGCTAAAATGCTTTTAACAAATACAGCTCTTGCCTTGGAAAACTTAAGTTCTTACTGTGTATGTCCATGCTTTCTGTTTCCAATGGAGAAAACTTCTACTTCAGCTCGTTTTCTATACTCCCTGTTTCGTATATTACTGTATTCCATTACCTTGGTTGAATCAGATTTCCAGGTGAAAACTGGTTTTGAACATGGTGTTAATTCATCTGGTTTATAGATTAAAACTTTGAAACTGTTGAAAAAACTGTGCTATGTTTAGAGAGCACAGTTCAATGTTAATGTGGAAGTTTGAGTTAGCTCTGAAGATTTGAGAGGCAGAATAACAGTGTTGGTATGACACCCTGCCGGGCCAACCAGCTTAGGGGTAGGATGTGTTAGGGGGTGTGTCCAGTTACAGTTGAGTTGATTCAATTGGTAGCTGCAGCTGCCAGTATCTCTCTTGCACTTGTCTAAGTTGAGATGACTTGCTTCAAGAATCTAAACTGGAGAGGAAAAACTAACCCAATTAATTTTCTGCAAGAGAAGGCAAGATGTGCTAGAGCAGTGACTTTGTAGGGCCACATTTTCGTATGATAGTCAGACATGAAACTGGCTCTTACCTGTTTCCTGAAGTTTTATCGCTTGTGTGGGAAATGTGCCGTGCTGTATAGACACACTCTCTCTATGTGTACCTTCTCTAAAATGTGGCCATTGACAATGTAGACATTTTGGTTGGTGTGTAAATTTATTTTTTTTAATTGATCTCTGCCACAGATTAAGCTTTGCAAAAATCAAGGGGTTTTCTGCTGGTAATATATTTATCATGGGAAGTTTGAAGTAAGATGAGTCAGGGTATCTAACGGTGTTTATGATGAACGTGTTTCCCTTTTGCTTTCAGCAATAGCATACTCTTAAGATAAACTGGCCTTCAGAAGCAGTATCTTCTGAAATAGGTGCAGCCTGAGAATCAATGAAATTCAACAGTCCTGTTTTCAGGGCCTAGAATTCAGCTTTTTGTCACTTTAATCATCCTGAAGTTACTGGTGATGCAAGAATGTTTCTTTTAAAACTCACACTACTTATATTCATCTGGTTTTCTTTTCTTAGACAAGTCATCTAGACTTTTTTTTTTTGACCAAAGTGTTTTTCTTTATCAGAGAAATTCAGACCCTTTTTTTTAATGTTTATAGATCAGAATATTTGATTGAAATTAATTTTTCATAGATGTTATTCTCCATAGCTTGCATCACAAACAACTTGCTACATCTCTGAATTTCATCAGACTGGTTTTTTGAAGTGCATAAGGCTTTCTAAACTGTACTGAGTTTTATCATAGCTCAGTAGCTTTGTGTTGGTGGAGCACCAGCTGGTAGGAGCCCATTAAATATCTAAACTCTCAGTGCTGTAGCCAGAAAGTCAACTGTCTTGACTTGATGCCTGTATCCAACTGTTTGGAGCTGGGTAGGGTGAGCACCATGGACAGGGGCTGCTCCCTGTCCAGCCAGAACACCTTTGGAAGTTCACAAAATAATCGTGACTGAATGACGTTAAAGATCTGGACTGCAAGTCCACATTTTGGAGCAGTTAATGCTTTGATCAGTGACTATTTAGTGGTCATCCCCACTATTCAGTGGTCATCCCAGTTTATCAAACTTGGTATTTTACCAGAAATAAGTTCCTAGATTTTATGGCAGATGTTGTATGGCATTTTTTGGAAGCTAAGTTCAGAAGGAAAGTACTGTGTATAATATCCATTTCACTCTGAATAAAAAGCGAGTGCCCTGGCTGTCACCATAGCAGTCTTCATGTTATATGTGCACAAGAAGTTGGTCACTTTTCTGCATACAGAAGTAATATAGCATCAGAAAGTAGGCATCTCTCCTCATAAGTAGAGTAATCAGGAAAGGTTTCAGAGTTGGACTTTAATATACAGTCACTTTTTGTTGCATTGTGTTTCTATGAGCAGTTTCATTGCCTATCTCATCTGACTGCCAGGGGTAAATTTTAAGGGCAATTCTTAGCTAGCTGGCAGCAGGGTAGATTACAGCCCAACATCACACAAATCGTTTTGGCAAATGATATAACTTGAAAGGTACCATTGGAAAGATTTCAATTACATTCCAGGTCTTGTTTTTTCCTGTTTAGTGACTTAAAGGTAAAACAAATTATCTCTAGTTCATGCCTGGTAGATAGACCAAGAAACAAATTGGCACTGACAAATTGGCTAGCTTGTCTCAAGTTATCTGAATTTTTTGTATTTAATTGCATAAAATCAATGTTTAACACTCTCTTTACTGCTAATTTGACCTACCTAACAAATGTGGCTGCTGTGTTGCTACTTTATTGAACTCTAAAAAGAGATTAAAATGAATATGGAGGAAGTCAGGCCTGCATTTGTTTTTAAAAAAATCAGTTAGCTTCATTGCTTCATAACCAGGTGGACAAAGTCTGGTTTTAAGGAAGTGCATGAAACAGAAAGGAAATCCTTTCCATTTCCTTCACATACACTTTATACATAAAAAAGAGCAATTTGTAGGGGATGCTTGCCAAATTTTCAATAAGCAGTTGTCTAGGTGTTGATAGTTACATAATTCTGAAAACAAATTATTTAAAGCCTTCTACTTCAGCTCTTTTCCTCCAAGTTTATCCAGAGGACACTTTTGATATACTCTCACCTTTCTAAACACAAATTCTGTTACGTATATCTGCAGTGTTTGTAAAGATGCCTCTATTTTATCTCTCTGCTGTTATAAAGTTGCCAGGTTTTTAGCTTTGCTTTCAGAATATTTGCAGGTCTCACCAGACCTTTGTCCGGAAATGAGTACAGCCAAGATAGATCTATATTTAGGGTGTAACAAAATATAGTCTGATTTTTATAATGGACATTGTTTTATTCTGACTTTTTGTTGTTGACTTACTGGCAATGATGTTTCATGGGTTTTAAGGTATTTTTTTCATATGACACCTGTGAAATCTGGGGGGTTTTTTTTCCTCTTAATTGTATTCAGCTAGTTTGTTTTAAATCTCAATCCTTCTCTTTGGTATGAGCTCTGACACATTTTTCTGAGTAGTATTTAATCCCAAGAACATTGGTGGTTCTGTTTTAGCCACTGGATCTCATTAGTGTTACCTTTTTCCACAGACTGGAGAATTCTCAGCTCGCTTCCTGTTGAAGTTGCCTGTCGATTTCAGCAATATTCCTACGTACCTTCTCAAGGTAAAATGACTGTCTAGGTTGACAGTACCTGTGAGAGAGTATGAATTATTGCAGTCTTCTTAGTAATTATTTTGACTGTCTTGCCTTTCTGCTTACAAGATTTTGAAAGTTCACCATTTCTAAATCTGATTGGATTATGTTTTGGAAGGATGATGCTGGGAATACCGTTGTTTTATGTGCCACTTTAGTGGCATCATTTATATGAGTCTGTGGAATTTCATGACATGTAAATGTTGGGGTTGTAATGAACAGTGTCAATTGTACCAGTAATCCTGGTAGTAAAGGAGAAAAGCAAACAAAATACACCATTTCTTAACAGAGAATGAAAACAAAGGCTGATTACTTGAACTGAAAGCTTCAGTGATTACTTTGCTTTGTTGTTTACAATGAACTCAAATTTGACCAGACACTTTTGAAAGTAAGACTATGGAGTATTTTTGCGAGTTGGTAAAAAAAAAAAAGTATTTCTGTCTTTGCTAAGAGGAGAAATAAAAAAAGGAAAAGCAATTTGTGACAAACTACCACCATGGAATAATTTGAAATGAGTGGTTTTCACAGGATGGGGACAGTCTCTTTTGAAGCAGCTACTGTAGAAGCCCATCATAAGGTCAGTGTTACTATATTTAGAGAACACAGTGAGAGATCTGGTTTTTCTCTGTCTATCATGACTGTCAGAATGAAGTGCCAGAACTTCCACTGCAGACTAAGTTTGAGTCAGTTGATGTTGCCAACACTCATCTTTCCTTTAAACTGTGTGTCTGCCTTGTTACTCAACTTTTTAGTTTTAAATATTTGGAAAGAGGAACAGCTATTTAATCTTTAAAAACTAATGTGTTGAGATGAAATTGTCAGTGTGGATTCCATTACCTCCTCTTCATCTTATTGTTAGAACTGTCTTCAACTATTGTTAGATCACAATTGCAAGTGTGTGTCTGCAGTGTTTCACCAAATAAGATGTCTCAAGCTGCAAACCATGAAAATAAAGGCAGACTTAACTATAATCCTGGCTAAAATTTTTGGTTGCAGTGTAAGATTGGAATCCTATGATCTTTCTACCTTCTGTAGATTTTTTTTCTGTTTGAATAATGAGCTGCTTCTCAAAAGCATCCAGATATTTTCACTTTATTCCTGTGTTCATAACAGCAGCTCTTCTCCCAGCTGCTCACTTTCATCGGGGCTTTTTTTTCTCACTTGATGGGAATGTTTCTGGTCAGATGTTAGAGGGTTGGCTAACGCCTTTCCGGGAAGGTTGTGTTGAGAAGCAGGATGCAGCAACAGTTCACCTGGACTGCAGGATGGCTGTGATTTGCTTCTGAAAGACTCTATGGAAAGAAGAAGACTGAGAATGTATAATGTGAACTATGCTGTCTGCTTCTGCCAGAACTCCCAAGTGCCGTATTTTTCAGGAACAATTTTGAATGAGTCAAGAATTTGAGGACAAGTGCGTAAGCAATATGTTCAATAGCTTCAGTTGCAGGGCCGTCTTGTACCTCTGTTCAATTGCTGGGAAGACTTGAAGGTTGGAAGGTGGTGTATGACTTATGTAACTGTCATCATGTAGGAACCCCGTGATAGAGAATCTGCTATAGTTTCTGAAGAGTAATGTTTTAATGCATGACAGCATACTCCTCCTTGCTGTAATTCCCTATCATTTTCACTAAACATCTTCTCTAAACAAAGTTCATATACTGTGGATAAATCATTAGTGCTCCACAGGTCTCTTCCTGGAGCTTTGTTCATCCTGAGTACTGAGCGATTCATTCGTCTGAAGGAAAACATGTATTTATTTTGCATGCATGTGTAATGTAATATGAAGAGACACACAGAGCAGGTAGCAGAATGAAAGTTTCCCAGCCTACCTTTATTTTGACATTTCTGAAATCTTAATGTCTTAGCTTTGAGGTTTTAAAATTAATATATTTTTGTGTGTAATAGCCTGGACTTTTACAGCAGCAGATCCTTCTTGATGGGCAATATACTGGTGAAGTCCTTAGTTTTATTAGTCAGGCTTCTACAGTACAAACTGGCATGTTAACTATCAGTAGTAAGGAAGTAATATGTAGTCTGTCTGAGTAGCCGTAGCAGAAGAAATACTATTTTATTCCAGTAGTATTTGTTAACTGTAGAAGAATGGCTTGATTTAGGCTCCAGCATGGGTTATGACAGAGTGTGCTGTGTAGCAGGCATGGACCTTATACCCTTGCTGCCTTTAGCTTCCTGTATTCTGATCTATACGAATGTCATCTTATGTGACAATAAGATAAATAACATAAAAGCAGATAGAATCAGAACTACTCTGTTGTGGTTGAAGTAATTGTGCTCTGACTACTCCAAATACATAACGCTATTAAAAAAAATAAAGAGAGGGGTTTTTTTTAAGCTGTCCATGTCTTTTATTTGGATGAGACTTTTGACATGAATAGACCTTTTAATGTATTGCAATAAAACAGTTTATTTTCCATCAAGCCTGCCAGTTACGCAGGTTTTGATGCTACCTGCTGGATTATGGTACATGATTGATAGAGCGTCTATTGATGCAGTGAAAATAATTGTTAATATATTACCCTGAAAGGTGGAAGAGCAATCAGTAATTCAAGACCATTTGTGTCTTAATGTTTTACTGTAGAATTTAATGTGTTTGAATTATGTTCTAGTCTGTAGCCAACCTTACAGTGTGCAACCTTATAGCTTCTCTGTAATGATTTGCAAAGTTCAAACCTGTTACGTTTTCTCTGACATCCTCTTTTTTATGTTTCATTAATACTACTTGTATTAAAACCTGGTGAAATACTAAAGACCATTATTTTTGCCTAATCAATCACTCCTAGTATCCCAGTGATTTCTAATGCTCTTCTGAAATTTTTATTGTTGTCAGTAGGTAATCACACTACAAGTGTGACTGTAAAGCTTTGTATCATAAGCCAGTACTCAGTTTTGAGGATGTAAGCTGTGAGATCAGTATATAGTGTTACAAAATCTTTGGGGTTGTTGAAAATACGCTCTGGAATCATAAGATGTTATTCTGTCAACTTTGTGCTGATTGTGCTTAAAGTACTTCCCCCATAAAGAATAAAAGTTTGAAGGTGTAGCATAAGTTGGATTGTTATGGACTGGAGAGGCAAATTTGCCAGGTTATTTCAAAGGTATTCTTATGCAAATCCATTTGATATGAGTGGAAACTTGAAGTGTTGAAACAGCCACAGAATCAAGCTGATGGTTCAAACTACTGCAAAGTTCATTACAATAGATCTTTCATTAAGGTTATCGTATTTGAAAAGAATGTGTTTTTGGCTCAGGAATAGCCTTGTATCTGTATCTCTTTACTATTACACTTTTCCCTTTTTTTGCTGTTGGATTTTTAATCAACATGTTCATTTTCACTTAAATTCTCTTCTGTTGGTTGCAGCACTTTTCATTTTCTCCATAGTATTTTATAAATGGAAGTATTCACTGTATATACTGGTTTTGAGAGTCAGTCTCAAGTTCACATTTTTGCCTCTTTACAGATGCCATAGTAATAAGAAAGGTAATAGACCTAGCATCTAAAATGCTTCTTTCAAGTTTTGATATAATTGTTTAAGTTAGAAAAGACCTCTGTGACCATCAGGTCCAGCTGGTAACCCAGCACTGCCCAGTCCACTAATAAACCATGTCCCTAAGTGCCCCATCTACACATCAACTGAACACTTCCAGGAGTGGTGACGCCACCACTTACATGAGCAGCTGTGTCCCATGCCTGATCATTCTTTCAGTAAACAAATTTTTCCTAACATGCAATCTAAGCCTCCTCTGGTGCAACTAGAGGCCATTCCTTCTTATCCTCTTGCATGTTACCTGGGAGAAGAGGCTGACCCCACCTCATTACACCCTCCTTTCAGGTATTTGTAGAGAGAGATAAAGGTCCTCCTTGAGCCTCACATTCTTCAGACTAAACAACCCCAGATCCCTCATCCACTCATTGTCAGACTTGTGCTCCAGACCCTTCACCAGCTCTATTGCAGTTCTCTGGCCACACTCCAGCACCTCAATGTCTCTCTTGTGGTGAGGGGCCTAGAACTGGACACAGCTCTCAAGGTGTGGCCTCACCAGTGCCCAGTGCAGGGGGACAGTCACTGCCCTGGTCCTGCTGTCTGCACTATTGCTAATATGGGCCAGGATGCCATTGTCCTTTTTGGCCACCTGGCTACATTCATTCTGTGTAGTTTTGTTTGGGTTTTTTTTGTAGTTTTTGTTAGCTAGGGGCACATGTTGCAATCATAATGACGAATCATTACAAATCTCCAGCTCAGTAATTTACAAATCGTACTTGATTACGTGACTGTAGTACGATTTCACAGTATTAGTGAACTTCAGAATATGTTGCCAGTGATGCTGTTGAAAACAAGACATTTAGGGATTTTTCTTCTTATTTGCATGGGGTTTTTTCAGGTTTTGACTAAGATCTTCCCTGATTAACACCACCTTCTCGTATATATCTTTTAAAGTACTCATTTCCTATTTATATGTACCTGCTTGTTGTGCTCTGGTGAATAGCTAATATCAGGACTAATTTAGTGATGATACTGTGGCCAACAGCCTTCCAATAATTTCTTACTATTCAAGTGTAAAGGAGATAGGCAACACAGACCTGTTTGAGGAGGTTTTTTTTTTTAGTGATGACCATTGTATTTAGTGCATATCTTTTAGAACTGAAATAAATAACAGACATTGTCTAGACACATTGCCAGGGGCCAAACAGTTGTGTGTAAGACTGTCAATGAAAGAGGTTTATCCTCAAGTTCAAATTGAAAGATAAGAACATATTTGTGTTTTTTTTCCTTACTCTGATTTCATCAGTTGGAAGTCTCTTAAAAGACTTCACTGCAACTTTTGTTTACGATGTAGACCAAATTCAGAGTAATGTGAAAAGACTGCAATACTTGTCTGTGTTTGAGTAATCAACTGTACTAGAGAACAAACAAAAATGTAATATGCAGGGGAAAATGAGATTTTTTTCCAGGCTAATTTCTTTATTGTTGTGATTTAGCAGTTTGATTTATTTGACAGCCTTTAAAGTTTGTGTTAAATTGCAGCAAATACCAAAACACAAATACAGTTGTGTAAAAGTAGTTCTAATGCTGTTTAAAAAATCTGACCTAAATATTCTGAAAAAAGAATAATATTTTCTTTTGTTTTTAAACTTCATTTGATTTTGTTTGGCTAACTAAAACCTGATGTGTAGTGTGTTAAGGTCACAAAGTAAATGGCAAGAATGATGTGGAGTTCAGATCTGACTTGATCTTTTTGCAGTAGACTGTTTTACTCTCTGGCAGGAAGCTACCTCTCAAAGGAGCATAGGATGTTATGCAGTATATGCTATTTGACTATCTTCCGTAACATATTTATGTCTTCTGTATTGGATAGAATGATAGACCTGCACACCATATGAAGCTTGTTGTGTCTGTGGTGCCTGGTGTCATTTTACCTCTTTTACCAATAGCAAAACTGGAAGCTTATAAGACTGATAGATAATCCTGAACTAATATGTAGTTCTCACAATTTACAATACTCTAATCATATTTTCCATAGAGATCTTTTTGGCTATATTAGATGAAATAGATTGCTATTAATATTATACTACTTAAGACTTTGTGACAAAGGCACAGAGTTAACTTTCTGAATTGCATTGCATAATGTATTCCTTATCGTGAGATGTATGCAGGCATTTAGAGCAAATAGTTTAACTTTTAAAAGTAGATGACAGTATGATATTCACTAGATTGATTACAGTATTAAATTACTTAAACAGAATATTGTATCATCAAAGATGGCCTGGGTTTCTTCTGTTAATAAAGGCAAACTTTATAACACACAATTATAATGAGCCATTGAGATTTTAGATTAGAAGTGGGTCTGTGCAAGTTAGTACTGGCAGTATTTGAAACAGGAGAATTTGTAGTAGCTGAAGACAGTAAATTGATGTAGAGGCGGTGAAAATAAATGTAAGCTGTATGCACAGAAAAAGTATATCAGTAAGAGATGTCATTGATGCTTGTTTCTAAGAATCCTTCATTTTAGCCTGTGCCTTGTAATCTGCAGTTTATTTTTGCTGTCCACTTTTTTCATTGAAAGTAATCACAAAGTATCAGTGAGGAAGTTCTTTTACCTCAATACCTTGGCGATTATCAGCATAGCAGCTGGGTGCCAGAAGCATGCAAAACTCTAAGTAGTCACTTTACATATTGACTGAGGCCAAAAATAAAATGGGAAGGTAAAAAAAAGAATCTTCATGTCATTAAATGTTTTTGGTAGGGTAGGAAGTTGTGGAATCAGAAAAATAGACTTTTTTCATGCTGAAATATTTTAAATGCCTAGTTTTATTATACCTTAAAAAACATAAGATCTGTCAGCTGTAAAGGTTTGGGGGATTTGTTTTGGCTTTTAAAAATTTTTTTTATTTTGCAAGATGTTTCAGTTGTTGCTATAGGTGAAAGTGTAAGATCTTACAGATTCCACTGTACGGTGCTTCTTGGCTAGTCTTACCATTGTAGTCATAGTATTAACCTCACAGAGTTTTGCAGAATAAGTCAGCTCTCTTCTTTCGTCACAGAATCTGATTCTGGTGCTGGAGAGTTAAGAGTAAAGTCATAACTGCTATAGTTCAGTGAAGCTGCAGAAATACTTACAGACGCTATGATTTAATTAGTCATACTTTTATGATTTTGTTCTTGGTATCTTCTGTCCACAAACCCAGGGAAGCAAATCTCTATAAAAGTATACTTTATCATCAGAACGTGTTACATTTAAATTCTGAAAAACAATCAATTCCCTTAATTCTCACTACATTTTATTGGTACAACTTTTCCACAACAACATGACGTGTTTGTAGGGTCTAGTCACTAAAACCACATAAAACATGTTAGTGTCAGGAGCACCTTAAGCTCCATATGCTGAAAGCCAAAAGCAATTTTTTAAGATCAGCTTTTTCTGTAATTTATTGGAAGATTTTGTTAATAAGAGCTGTCAACTGGAACAGCTCATTCTGCACAGCTGATGATTTTTATAGGTTATGATCTTAATATGAATCATAATCTCCAATCAACTGTATTTCTGATGACAGTTATTTTATATTTAAACATTTTATTTTTATAATGCAGTAGTAAAGGAAAGGATCACGACATCTACTGATAAATCTTACGATACTCATCTCAATTTCTGTGAATTCTTCTCAAATTTGGTACAACTACTAATTTGCTAGAGATAGAGGGGATTTTCATTAATTTTCTTTTAAAAATTAAGAAAAATAAGTTAAAAAGAACAGCTTCTGAAATTTAAAGCCTTTTTTGCATCTGGTGGGAAAGTTTATAGACACCTTATGTTGCGTGACTTGGTTCAGATTTACTGCCTTGTTAGGGCTTGTAATTTGTACTATTGCTTTACATTTGCATTTTATGTATTGCATAGGAAGAATGGAATTCAATAGCCATAAAAATAATTGCAGGTTATTACATAATGATGGTGCGTGTTTTATCTGTCATGGTCCGCCCGTATTATGTAGAACAAGCGATGTACAGTGGTCTTAAACTGGAAGTGGGTCTTGGATTATAGATATTTTTAAAACCTTTTCATTCATTCTCTATTGCTGTTTCTTCTTGAAGGAAAAGTATCTGAGAAGTTGTTGAGCGTAGAATTTGAAGGTAGACAATAATCTGTAAAACTCATGAACCATCAAATCTGTATTTGCAAGTATAGAAATGCATAAAGCATGATGGTAGGATTTTAAGAAGGGTATTTTCGTTCTGAGCCTCACAACCTCTTTTAGGGTTTTTCCTTAGGCTTCAGATTAGGGCTTAAATCCTACAACAGCTCATATTTTTTAGGTTTTAAAGGAAATTTCATTTACAAAAGTGCCGGTGAGTTACTGTTAAAATGACTGGATTGGTTTAATGTTTTGTGGTTGTTTTATTCTGGCTTTCAGATTGCAAGACTTTGTCTGTCTTCTTACGAAAGAATAGCACTAACATGAATGTACATCTGTATGGTGATTTCATATGATTCTTAGTCATGCTTGGTTTGAATTCTGTGATTTGCATGGGTAACTTTTTTTTTCTGTTAAATATACAAAATCCTTTGATGGCTGTCAATCTTAAAAGGAGGTTTTGTTTGTTTGGGTTTTTTTAAAAATATGTATCTGTAAAATAACTGTGTAGTGGAGTGTGTAACACTATTCATTTTTATTTGGTTTCATAGATTTAGAGGTTTAAGCCAAAAATAAAAGCAAAAAAATTAAAGCTTTAATGTTGAATCAGTTATTCTCAGCAGTAAACATTCTGAGGTTGAATGATCTATCACTTTTGTTTTTGTCTAATTGGTACTGACAATGTCATTAATCATAATATCATTAAACGTAAAGTAAAAATACTAAAAATCTGGAATATTCTGCCATTTTGCTTCCATGTTACCAAAAGAATGCACAACATTTTGTCCACCAATTGCTAGCCAATAATGTGCCATGTTTCTATCAAGGTTTTAATTTCTATAGTAGCTGCTGCTTAGGAAAATAGTTGCTTGTGTATGTGAGGTGTATACAGGTATTTTCTGCTTTAGAAGGAGACTTTAGGTATGAAACGATAAAGGAAAATCTTGCTTGTCCAGCAGCATCTCAGTGAGACAGTGAAAGAATAATAAATAAAACTTAGACCTCTTGACTCTCTATTTCTGTTTTAACAATTTAGGTGTTCATGCTAGAACTTGTATGTCTTTCATGTGCTGAGACCTGTAATCATTGCAAACAGCACGTCCATGGGAGAGAAGGGCAGTGGGGAGGAGCATTAATTTGGCTTCATTGGGTGCAATTAGGTGCACTCCTTAGGACTTAACAGGTTACCAGTACGTAAAAATTTGGGCAAAAAGACGTCTGAATTAAATGTTGGGTTTGAGTTGCATAATCAACTGTCTGGAGTGTACATTTAGTATTTAAGTATACCCACATAATACCGATAGGAAGTACTTCTGGTGAAGGAAAATAGTGAAACAGAGTTAAACTAATAATGCTGCTCCAACTCTTGCCATATTGTGTTGTTTTAATGATTTGTTTATTGTCATTATCTAAAGGAATAAACTGCAGAGAGATATATATATATATGCTTTTAATAAATCTGAATGTGTTTATATATTTGAAGATAGATATTCTGTGTTTTACTGTAACATCTTTTCTGGTATAGAAAAATGTTAGACAGAGATGACTGATGTCTTGACTAAAACTGATGACTGACTGATGGTATGTAAATAATCAGCGACTCATTTGCAAAACCCCGAGGACAATGTGTTGGTTAACAAAGAATAAACATGCTCATTCCAAATTATTATTTTCATTGTTTAGCATTTATAATGTGTGTCCTAGATAAAATCATTAATTCCATCTCATTTCACCTAGACTCATTACTTTTTAAAAGTAATGAATCTTCTTATTTTCATTTTGCTATTGTTAAGTGATTAGGTAATCTCTTGAAATGTAGGTCAAATTATACCCAGGTTACCATTTTGACATACATATAGGTATTGTCTCTTTTTTTCCCTGCATAGGTTAGATGAAAATAGTAACAGATCATCCTACAAGTTCTAATTTAATGTATTGTTCACAGGAGTTGTGACAGATGATAAAAGACCTCTATTTTTTAGACAGGATTTGAGGCATACTTCAAGTGTATATGAGCTAGGTGTGTGCAAATTCACAATGGAATTCTGAGCTGTGAGTAGAGGGCTTGTCCAAGGCTTTAACCGGAGTGGTGGTCTTCCTCTCCCCTCTCTCTCTATAACCTTCACAATTCATTACAATTACGATGACCAAGTCATTTAGGTCCAGTTCATTTTGACACACTTTTCTTGAAGGAAAAACGACCACGTCTGTCAGCAGGGAGAGTTGTATGACTTCAGAGTTGCTGGAGATTTTTCTCCTAGACTATTTTTCCACTATTATGGATTCTTACTGTTTTGCCTCAATAACATTCTTTACTGTACTTGAGTGTCTTAAGGTGATTTTGGACACCTCTTCACATTTGGATAATAACTATATCTCTGATGCTTTGAACTTCAATTATACCTTCTTTCTAAAGTTCACAGAGTCAAGCTGTGATCTGCATGAAAGAAAAGCACTGTAACTCTTTCACTTAAAAAAAAAAATCCAAGTAAATGGCAGAGCAAAGAGCAGAGTACATGCTACCTTATTTGCAGTCTGTGTGATAAATATTTAAACTAAAATACATTTTTAGTTTTATGTTTTTAACGCTGTGTTTCATCTTTGTTTACAAATGGAACACTTAACTTTCTAGGTAGAATGTAGTTCTTTGTGTATCCATTTCATTTTATGCACATTGTGTATTTTGACGTTGTCTATAAAAGGCTGTTAAAATGGCAGTAATTTCTGGGCTTTGTTCTGTGTAATTAACCTTGACTGCACAAGAGCTACTGAACAGAAGAGCAGTTTATCTTGTATTAAACATTCATTTTCACATAGCAACTGAAACTGCTTTTTCAAGTTGGTTTTTTTTTTTAAATATGAAATCAGAAATTGTTGAAACTTTATTTCAAGATGTGGAAATTAATAGGTGGTTATTACTTGCTTGTAGAAATCAAAGACTATGGTGTTAATAATACAATGCTTTAGGACTGCATGCTTTATGAGCTCTCCTAAAACAAAAGAAATGTTGGAATGAAATTACCAGAGAGATTCTCTTGATTGCAATAGCAAATGTTTCATAAGAAGCTGTGCAACTGAATTTGTAATAAACAAGACTGGCATTTTATGACTGTGTTCTTGCAGCATCAGTTTTACTGTATGGCAGCAACTTAATAGCTAAAGTATTCTCTTTGTTTCTTTTTTTTTGTTTGTTTACCGTATGCTGCCAGTTCCTTCTTGAAAAGATGTGTGATCAAACTGCAACCCCATTTACAGGCCTTCAGGCAATGATAGTATCAGATTTAGGAGACTGTACCTGTTAAAGCAACTTGGAGGCATATATTATTTCTCTGACTCATGTGAGGCAGCATTGCAGTATGCAGAATTATTTTTCTTTGGCTTCTTTATTTATTAATTTCGTGAATATAGCTGGATAAATTTATCCCTCCTGGAAAAATGGTGTAGAAAGTTATATGCCACTGATATCAAAATATTATCACTGTTATAAAAAGGTGGGTAACTGTGTATGAATAAGCACTATATTAATATAGTGCTTCAATACTAAATATAAAAGAAGGTATAGCACAAAAAGATTATTTAACAGGTGAGAACTGAGAGTCATTCGAAGCCTATTAAGAAGAGAAGATCCATGTAAGATTGAAAAAATTGCAGTCTATTAGGTTTGAAAGGATGCATTCCCAGGAAACTTGGAAACCTGTAGTAGTGATCTATATAAATGGGATTTAAAAAAAAAAATTAATTTCACTGTGTACTTCATCAGGATAGAAAGTGTGTGCTTAATAGGACTCCTCTTCTAGAGCAGTTTTCTGGCACACACAGATGTAGGTTTTAAGTAAAATCACCAGATTTGTGAGCAGTAGAAGTAGTGAACCTTCATTTTCGTACAGGTTTAATCCCTCATCTTCTTGAATCTCTGTGCCGTGCTGTTACTGTTATCTCATGTGTCCTGTGTAGCAATTTATCAAGTGAGAAAATGGGAAGTGCTGTCACTGGTTGTCCCCCCAGTTGCTGCCATTCAGAGCAAACTGAATTTACCTGTCGCCACACTTGGTGGAGTAACCAGTTGTGTCTCTCCTCTACCTGACTGCTGATCTTCATAGAGCTTCTATGAACTTAATTGTCTTTTGAGACTCAAGACAGCTCAGGAAAAGGAGGGAAGAGAGTGGTGAGGCATCTGAAGAGAGTTCTTACGTATGCACTAAATCTAAAACCAAATTAAAAGGGAGAAAAATTATTACAGTATGTGTACACTAAAATGAAAAACTTGCTGACATTCAAAATGTTTTCATCATCCAAAAAGTGTTACAACTTTGCTTAAGTGGGATGAATGCCCAAGGAGAAAATTTACACTTGCTTAGCATCAAGACAATTGGTTGAATTTGCTTGTAAACTCTTTACTGCAGCCTAATCCTCTATCAGTGTTGTTTAAATCAATTTGGGAATGCCCATCTAAGGGATTACACAGTTTAAAAATAAATCTTTAGTCACGTGATCTGTGCGGGAACATTTGTGGTAGGTCATGGTGCAGCTGATTTTCTCCTTCCTCCACTGAGTTGATCATCACTGTTGTAGTGAAGGGAATCTTTCCTTTAATGTAAGCTAAGACAATCAATAGTAAGTTTTAAATATGAAGACTGTTAACTGCTCATTTAATATGCAGAAGCTATTTAGGGGTTGGACAGAAAAAACAAGAGTTTGAATTTGTAGGGAAAGACGAATAATCTCTTCATTGCCATATTAGGGCAATTTCAGAAGGTACTTTCAATTAAGACATTTACATCTGTACAAAACACTACTGCTTTTTGAATCACAGAGAAAGAGTGGAAACAAGTTCTTATCTCTTTATCTTTGTGTTCTAATTTTGTATTCTTTGAAAAATACAATGAAAAAGATTCTTGAGATCCATATTTTGGAAGCTTACTGCATGTAAACTTTTGAAAACACTAGTTTGAAACTTTGACAGTATTATCTCCAGATATTTACTTGTTCCTCCTGTGCATGAGTGCATTCAGGTCTTTGCAAAACTATTACATAAAAAACAAAGTATTTGGAAATGCTCAGTTTATCACTTTAAGTAAAGTATTAGTTCAGGACTGTTTACATTTTTTTTTTTTCTATGCAGCCATTAATTCCCATCCAAATTCTAACATGCTGAAAGCTGGACAAATATGGAGCAGAGCATTTATTAATGCTGATTGAGAAGGGAATATTCAAAAATTGACAAAAAAACCTTGACAGTGTCCTGTTAAGTAACCATCTATAAATATATTAATTCCATTATTTTAATGGACTCCTTTCTTGATTAATCAATGACCTTATTCTCTTAAGCGTATCTGTCAGGACATGTCTTCCTAACAAATCTATTCAGCCTGGAGCATATAAAGCATCATCCTCATCTTCAAACTGTGTTAAGTCAAGAAAATGTTTTGGTAATATGGGCATTTCTTGTCCAAGAACATTAAGAACCTTGGTCAGGATCTTTTTAACCATAAAAGGATGTCTGTTATGCTTTCTTGTTTGGTATAAGTTGGAAGGGAGTGAAAAAAAATACAGAAGGAATTTTTATTACAGAGAAGTATTTCCCTCCAAATAGCACGTGAAGGAATACCGTATTTGAAAAACAGATTTTGTTGGCAGGGGAAGAAGTAGTCTTATAAATGTTGCTGATAAATTTTTTAACTTTAGATGAATATTGGATTTAAAATTCAAATTTTTCTACGGGCAGAAATATAAGATGTTAATTTTTAGACACCTACTTATTTTTTATCTATTTATGTAAGTCCTTCTCTGGATATTAGGTCTGATTTTTTTACTGTCTTTTTCCCCACCATACTAGAGGCTGTTATCAATTGCATTTGTTTAGAAGTTTGCCCTTAAACTGAAGAAAAAATGAATGAACTTGATGTTGTGTGTGTTCTATGAGTTTGCATATGAAGAGAGTTTTTCAGAGCAATTCCATCCTGGTGGTGTAAAAGCATAATGGTTAGCAAAATGTTTATTTATTGTACTGGGCACTGATATTTATGGTGGGAAAATGATACCTTTTATTTTAAGATTATGAAGTCATAAAAAAAGTTCAAAAGTGAATAGCCACTGTTTTTCAATTTGCATTTTGTTTTTAACAGTATATTTCCTTTTCAACTTCAGCAGTAATACCAGAATTCTTAATCTCAAAACTCACCTTTAAGTGACCAAAACTTAAGCACAGTAAGAGCACAGTAAGTGCCTTTGCACCCCTTTGTTCCCACGGGTGATGCACAGATTGGTACATTACACATAAGTGTGTAACACTTGTCATGAGCTGGAAAGGCTTGGAGTGCATCTGAGATTCTGTAAGAAAACCCAAAGCATACTAATAACTTCAAAGCTTCTGTTCAAAGTGAGCACCAGTGTCTTCTCTTTCCTCATCTTATGGTAAGATCATCAACATGAAAGATCGGGAGGCACGATTTTTATATTTTTTGTTTCCACCGAGGTTCTTAAAGAGATTCAGTTTGATGCTGGGAGGGCAAGTCACATAATTTCTTGGGTTTTCATATATAAAATGAGGGTGACATATTTAAAATGTATTAGTGATATACAATTGCAAATTGATACAATGTTTTGATTCTTATTGCAGTCTTAAATTTTTTTCTACAACAAATTATTGGTTGTACAGCTATTCCAGTGGTTTGGAAGCATTTACATGCTGAAAAGCAGGTAAATAACTTTTCAGTAAATGAACCTGTGCTTAATGTGTGCTTGTAATTTCAGGGAAGTGAAAGGATTCATTTTTTTCTTGGTTTTTTTTTTAATTATTATTATTTTCTGTAAAGAACTAGGGCAATGAGAGTAAAGTTTGCTTCTTTCTGTAGTATTCCTCCTACGGTGTGTTTTTTAGCAAGTTAGGTACGTTGAAAATATGAGATGTAAAACATAGATTTCAATCAATAAAATAACACCTACAAAGCAATATATTTATAGATAATTACACAGTATGGAATGCATATTGCCATATAACTTTTTGGAATTGTGATGTGGCTTTGCTGAATCTAGATTCTCCTTTTTTCTTACACGAATACTGAAAACAACAGTGCAGTTACCCAGAGTTGCTGATTATTTAGTAATGAGAATGAAGTCACTTGCGTTTGGAAACAAGGAATCACTGATACATCTAGCTATATCTAGCTATCATTTAAAAATAGTTGATTTCTAGCTTTAAATGAAGTTTGGCTGTAGTGAAGAGCAGGTGTGTACCTCATGGTTGGTGGATTTTCTTCTCTGTTTTGCAAAGAAATTTTCATTATACTTCATGTTGTGGGAAAGGACTGGCTAGTAGTTTCACTTCCCTGTGTTTGTGTTAGAAAAAAAAAAGAGGTTTATGATGCTGGAAAGTGATCAAGGCAAGAAGTTTTATGTCTCCTGTTATGAAACTAGTTGCGTGCAATTTTTAAAAAACAAATATTTCGGATACCTTTCTAGAATGGTTGGTCTAATTGGCCCAATTGGTGCAGTTCGGGCAGTCAAGAGATGACTGTGTTCTTTATTCCATGCGGTGGACTCTGCTTTCATTGAAGCCAACAGGATCATGATCACAGAACTGTGTTCATAAACATAGATTTTCAAACCATCTGAAATGCGAAGGATAATTATATGGCATTATATATAAAGACCTCTTTGTGTTATGTTCTTGTTCTGTGTTTCAGAGGGATAAATATATACAAGAATTGTAGGTGTGTCAAAGCAGCAGAACGGGTTCAGACAGGTAAAAGCATTTGAAGTGGTGTCTTTTGCACCATTAATAGTTTTGAGTTTGTCTCAGTATTTCTGCATCAATATTTTGAATCCTGTTTTTAGACATTTATTATTCCTATAAAAGCATCAGGCTGAAATTTGGCTCATCAGACAAATTGCTCTTTCATTCTTTTTCTATTAAAAGAATTTTATATTGCCAGTGATAGTTGTCTGATACTGGAAATGCTTCTGCAACTTGCAGTTTTTTCCTGTTCACATAGCAGTTGACGGTAGTTAAAGGAATTGAAATTAATAGGTTTCCTTTCTGCAGCATTGATGGAGAACTTTGCAGTCACAACCTAAAGGTTTAGAAATACTGACTTAAGCCCTGTGGCATCACTGATAAGATGTATTAATCTCTGCATTTTAAAATTGGGAAACTGATACATGAAGTTTAGCTAAAGTAATGTAGTGACAGACCAGAAATAGATTATGGCAGTTGTGGTTCTTAAGCTGTGGAGTATCAAATACAATAATGACTTCATCTGCTAATTTAGCTGTGGCTGTCAACCTAAATTTGGTATGATATGTATTAATAGGTGAGTACAAGCTATTCTGTGTGCTAACCTTTGTCCATTTGAGTATTTGTTTATCATGGTTGAACTTTATGCAATTTAAGGAGCTGTCATTCAGTAGTTGTTTTTAAGTCTTCAAGTAATATTCTTTGATACAGCAGTGTTGGAGGTAGAGAGGAAGTGAGCAGTTTTATTAATTTCAAACAAACTGAAAAGATTTTAAATTATTGTTTTAAACATTTTTTGCTTTAGTCATAGGTTATCTTTTTAATACTGTTTTAATCCATTTTAAGTAATAGTTTCAATTGGTACTAGCAACTTAAAGTGCATGTATGTATGAATTCAAGATTACAGGTATTTTGAATGAGAAGTACCTTGCAAATGCTTTTGTGATGCTTTATTTAAATTATTTAATGTCAGTTCAGTATGTCAAAATGAAGCAGAAGACTGGAAATTATATTCTAGTCTATCCACGTGAGCAATGGCATGCATCAAATTTATTTAACATGAAGTAGGCTTTCAGTGGTGAGACTTAGGTGTCATTGTCTTTCTGCTGTCAACGGTAGTGAGCTTTCAGGTCTTCAGGTGTAAATGGCAGCTCAAGCTGTTTTAGTGTCAGGTTGATCAAACCAAACTTGAGTTCAGGAATGGCCTCATGGCTCCTCTCACTAACCTATGAATAATCCAGCACTCTGTGAAAGAAACTCATTTGTGAAATTTCATTATGATACCAACTATTCAATACACAAGCACTGCTATTCCCAGTGCTGAGGTGGCTGTTACCAGTGTCAAGATTGCTGATGGCTTCAGCATCCGTTCAGACAAGAATGCAAAACCTGTCATTATTATTTCTGTATTAGCCAGGTTTTCTCAACACAGAGCTCAAACCTTAGCACCTTAGAGGTTTGAATGATTAGTGCCACAGTATTTCACGCTCTTCTGAAGACAGTGGCTTTCAGCTTCTTCCTTATCTGCTCTGAACTGTGCTGGAACCTGCTAGGCCCCCGTTACATCAAGAAGAACCAAACCTTCCTTATATGAAATTTTATTAATAAAGTTTGTTTATTAAATCTTTCTCATTGAAAAGCATAATAAATAAGGCATCTTGTCTTCAAGAAGTAGTATTGGAAGGTATCTTAATCATACCTATGGTATTCTTTGCAAAATCCTTGGAATTTCTGTATGCCTGGAGAAGATGTATGTTGTCTAAGACCTGTTGATCTTCTGATCGTAGACTCAGTGCTGTCTTTCAGGCAGAACAGCACTGGAAGTCCCGAAGCAGATCAATCTTACTCATGCCTAACTTATTCTTGGTAGTAGTGTCAGAAATTTGTTACTTTTCTTGTTGAGTTTTGTTTTCTTTAATAATTAATGAAGGTAGCTTAGTTTTCTCTGTATGAGAGCTGGATACCCTCAGACCAATTTCATGACTTTTTCAGGTGCTGAAATATGGAAGATACTTAACTTCCCTTGTTTAAAAAAAAAGTTAGGCCTTGATAAAATATGAGGGCAGCCAGGTTTTTCACCAATTCAAAATATATGAAGTGAATTTATAATACAAGTGAAATTGAAGATCAGTGTTTACTTTATTTGCGATATCCACTAACAAGAATTTTCTCTAAGTTGGCAAATATCTATTAAACTTCTTTGTTAGAATAATATTGCACATCATTTGTGGTGAGGACTGTAATGTCCTAAGTTTATTTAATTAAATCCAGCTTTAAGTGGAAATTAATGCAAAGATATATATTCACCAACTGCCTGAGGCATTAAAAAAGGTAGTCTAGTGAGCAGACACCAGGTAACTACAACATTGCTTAAGGTTGCTCTGGTTACTGCAGCTAAGTTTGTGCCAGCACTTGCTTAAAGCTCAAGATTTTGATTCCATTACCTAAGTTCCCTGCAGAATTGCAGCCAAGAAAAAGGATCTCCTATTGGACTTGGCATTAACAATAATTTTACTATGTTAAAGAACAGCATTTAAGTCACTGGAAATGTACATATGCTGCTAAGAATAAACCTTTTTTTAGCTGAAGTAGGTGAACTTGAGCATCACAGAATATGTGCAAAATAGTTGAAGTATTGAAATGTTGAAAAATTTTTGAAGAGTCAGTGCATTCTGTGACTTATCTACGATGTCATCACAGCTAAGTTGTGGTTCCCTTCATTGTTCTGGATAATGCATTTTGCCTTTGAAAATATGATAGAAGAAGAGTGGCATCACTTCATATTTCATATGAAATTGGTGGAAAAAACATGGACTATGCCTAGAAATGAACTCCTCTACCATGAAGACTCAGTAGAATATTTCTTCTTGTTTTGCCTGTGTTCAAAATCTAATCTGTTGTAGTGTCTCTCATCTTCAAAGGAAGCACACTTCTATGTTCTTGGCTATTAGTCCACCATGGTTTTTTTGTATAACAAGTTATCAGGTCACAAAGTATGGGGTTTTAGAGGAAGGTCTCTTCATGTAAGCATAGTGAAATGAAGTGTTTCTCAAATTAGAAGAAAGAATTATATTAATCATGTTCATGAACAGTGCACCAAAATGTTTTATTTTAACTGAAACAAGAGGACAGTTGTTGACTCTATGAGATATTATATAAGGTGTAGCACCTTTGCTACAGTCTGGTAGTGAATGTTCTAATTGGGTGGATCTTCACCAACATAAGTAGATAGGATATAAAGTTTTCAGTATCATCATCTTAGTGTTCTTCAATAAGCAGTAAGAGTCACCTGCTTTGTCAAGGAGTACGTTAGACTGATGATCTCTAGAAGTGTCTGTGTCCACTCTGCATTTCCCATTTCTCCTTCCCCTAGTAGATGTCCAGTTTTTCTGTTTTCAAAGGTAATCTCAGTCAAGAGTAATCTAAATTCTGGTCTTCCTCACATGAGGAGTTTTTACAGACTTTGAACCTTTACAGCTCAGACTTACTTCCTGTTTTGTTTTTTTTACCTTCCTATTAATCAAAGCAACATTTTGTCTTAAACTGTTTTCTCAGAGAATGAATGGATGACTTTTTCTGAGGAGCTATATAAGCAACGGTCATTTCACCATCAGTCTTGAACCTTAAGTACAGCGTATAATGACTTGCTGCAAATACTCATCGTAGCCATCTCAGACATCTACCTGCCTGTACAGCAACATAGACTTGCATTGTTCCTTCTCAAGAATGGCTTTTTAATTGGAAATAACAACCTCTAGAAGGAACGGAGCACTGCAGACATCCTCTGAACACATTTCCGTGAAGGAATTCTTTATACATTTTTATGTCAAGGGTTTCCCTACGACATTTCTGATAAACCAAGTTGTTCATGTAGCTGTAGTCTTCTCTCAGTTTCTTAAGAAAACGTAGCATCGGTGTCTGAGTGTGTCTGTTCTGTTTTCACCTTTTTTAAAATAACTGTACCTCATGTATCAGTGTGTTCCACAGTGAAACTGGTTATGGCAAAGAATGCCCTTCAGTTAGTTCCTTTTCTTGTTCTAAGATAATTTGTTGTGAGAGCTATAAAAAATGAGTCAATTACAATACAAAGCAAACAAAAATTAGGAATCAAACTGGTATGTTTAATTTTGTCTCTGGACTTTCCTGGTATCTTTATACATCTGCCTTCCAGATAGTAAAGACATATGAAAGGAACTGCTCTTCTTTTAACAATAGAGCATCAAACGTGGTTGCCACAAAACCAGTAATTATA
The DNA here is from genome assembly GCA_013400975.1 of Atrichornis clamosus. NCBI lineage: Eukaryota > Metazoa > Chordata > Aves > Passeriformes > Menuridae > Atrichornis > Atrichornis clamosus. The sequence continues at coordinate 71,106 of WBMZ01010327.1, forward strand.
GTGTAACTAATAATTATAGTAATCTTGTGAAGATTAAAGTTTTAATGTAAAGCATGTTCAATTTCATAGATACAAAAATACCTGCAGAGAGTATTTCTTAATGTGGGAACACTCTACCCTTGATTAATGCAGTGGGGTTTAAACTCCTCTCAGAATGAAGGAAATGAAAGTTTTGGGGGAAGAAAAGAGATACAAATCTGTAGGTTTTTAGTAATCCTAGTGGAAGAAGATACCTTTTCTATGTTTATTAAAAGCAAACAAATAACCATTTACCATAAGCACATCTGTTTGGACACAGATAGCCTCAAGACGAACTAGTGTTAAGGAAGTGCAGTTGTTCTGAGTGAAAACAAGGATGGTTGTGTGTAAGTGACCAGTTTGTATTTCAGGATGAAGGGGCTCAAGGAATTGAAGCATCTGTTTCCAGAAAGGTTGCATATGACATGGAAATTAAAAAATATGTTAAAAAAAGAAGACTCAAACCAAACAAAAACCTTTAAGAAACCTCTCAGTTAGTTTAGGATATTGAGGAACTGAATGTGAAGGAAGACAAAAGGAAATGGCATAATTTGTTTAGGGAGAAGAAGGAAAATATCGAAAGTTTCTTTTCATGTATGTATAAATATTGCCATTGATAACATGGGGAGAGTGTTAAAGCCCAGCTGCAAAGCAGTTTCAGAAGCAGACTTGCTTAAAAACTGGGAAGACTCTAGAAGTTCTCATATTGATTGACATGGACTGTAGGGGCTAAAAAACATGTGTTCATAGGGAGCTAAGGCAGAGGTTATTTCCAAAGAATATTAACAATTTCTATTTAATACTATTCAGAGTCTGGGAACTAATCAAGAGAAATGAAGGCTTGGTCTAGACCGAGCTTTCTGGAGATTGCTGTGGTGCCAAGTGAAAGCAGAAGGAGTAGCTTCTGTTGTGGACCAAACAGAAGAGGAGAGGGAGAAGTCTTGAGCTTCATAGTTAATGGGAAGTTTGTGTTCATGACGTGAGTAAATGTTTGGGCTGAAAGGTCAGAACTTGGCAAGACTGTAGTGTGAATCCCAAATGAAGCAGCAAAAAAGTGAGAGAATGGAAGAATCTTCACTTCTGTTTCATTTGAGCTAATTACTGCAGTGACCATCTGGTAACTAGAGCATAACTGCTTTGAAAAGAGCCTGTATACCTACATATGCGTAGGTGCACCTGTATATGCCATGGGTGTGTCTAAAGAGTTTCATCATTGCAGTGATAACATTGTACAAAGGAAGGTGAAGATAAATAAATTGTTATATCTTCTCTTGAAGTGCTATCTTTGAATAAACTCAGCTGTGGGACACTTTACCATGGGTTGTAGTCATTGTTATTTCTTGAATTGTTTGAAACAAATAAAAGCAAAATACTATAAATTTTATTGTGGCAAACAGCTGTATCTTTTAAAGACGTACCCAGCAGAACTACAAATGAGAGTCTATTTCCAGTGTATGTAACTTTGTGAAGCGGTATTTAGATTGTAGAATGAAAGAAGTGTGAGTTGAGGTTGTATTTCTAGATAGATTGATTTGTTTTCCAGAATGTACTGTTTTCAGTGATTTTAGGATTATGGTGACATTTACTGGATTTAAAGCATAGGTAAGTATTGAGTGTAACCATAAATTCTGAGCAGTTTCTGAAGTAAATTATTAAATTAATAATTTGTCCTTGCTTTTACAAGTAGAAATGAAAATGCAGATAGATTTATTTGAAGAAGTCAAATCTATTAAAAATTTCACTTAAACATGAGTTGTTATATTGTTAATGTGCTATTCTGCACATAACATATGGCAGTTGCTTTGCTAGCAGAAATTTTAGATTAATCCTATGCCTATATAGGCTGCAGAAGCATGAACTTAATACAAAGGAAGGTCTTGTTTGCATAGCTGTAAAATAAAAATAAGGGTGTTGACTTTCAGTATTGATGCCTAGCAGTTCTTTTTATTGTGATGGCAAAAAAATATTTATGTGTTTAATGGATAGTTGCTAATTTTTTTTTCTGTTGAAATACACAACATATTTCTATTACTATGCTCACAGTTCTAAGTTTTTATGTTCCCTAATACTTTACAGGATCTTACATTAGAACTGGTTCTAGGATTCCCTATGTGATGTTGTTTGATTGTATGCTGCTTCAGTTGACTAACAGGAGACTCAGACTTGCAGATCTTTAAAGGAATGTATTGCAACCAATTAGTGGTTTTATTTAATGTATTTGTTTAATGTATTCAGTTGACTTTTAGACTCCTTTCTCTCATGGATAAGACTTGAACTATATTTGTGGTAAAAGCAGTGTTTCTCAACCTGTTTACTTGAAGCTAGAGGTGATATGTACTTCAAGTATTTTCCATACATCCCATAGTATATTCTCCTATTTCCGAAGATGTGAAGCTTGATGTACTGGGTGGTTGTGAGGGTTGGGGCTGAATGTGCATGTAGATGGTGTTTTTCTGTGACTGCTGCAAAAGTGCAGTATACAAAGTAAAAACAGTGGGCTGAAATTTCAGCTATTTTTAATATTTAGAAAATAACAAGATACCATAGGCTTCTAGCATTATGTTTAGACCCTAGCAATAAAAGATGAGACGCTTTATTTCCACATGAATGCCATAATGTAAAAAAAAAAGGAATTTTGCACATCAGATATCAAGACGGTAGAAGTTTACAAAGACTTGCAAAAATCAAGGTGCTGAGAGTGAAAAGATTAATTAGAAAAATTGACCTGAATTTAGCAATTTTAGAGAATTCCCAGAATGCATGTGTCTTGAATCTTCCCTCTCCCTTGATCTTTAAAATGCTGTTGACTGCAGTTTTGTCACTGATAAACACAACTGTTTTCTAAGTGGCTTCTTAGTTGAAAAGGCTCAATGGTTTCAGACTTAGAGTTTATTAATGTACATAGGAGTTTAAATATTACTATTTAATATAATCTGTTTAATCTATTTTTTTCCTATTACATCTTAAGTATTGGCTTCTCTGATTTTTAGCCGGCAGTTACTTTTTTAAGTTCTTTTTAAAATTCTTCATATTGTCCCCAAAAAAATGTCATAGTGTGCCCCACTATAGGTGTACATATACAACACAAGGACTTTATTTTGAAATTGTTGCCTGTAGGGGAACTGAGGTTCATGAAGAAGTGGAAAGCAGAAGAGTTATCATTGTCTGTGTGTCCCCTGTGAACTCTTAACTGTTCATAACTGCAGGATGGAACCAAATTAATAACCATCCAGCAAATCCCATCAGTTGTGAAGTTTGAACATCAAATTTGCATTATTTCAGAAAACTTTTGAATGTAATGTAGTCTTCAATTCACTGCTTCAAAGAAAAGAAAAATTAAGTAAAACCAATAAAATCAAATGCTCTCCCCTATAGGACAGGTAAGAGGCTTCGAGTTCAAACTTCCTTGTTGTGATCCAAGTTTTGCTTGTATGTAATGTGATCATTGTCGTGGTTTTACAAGGCCTGTTTTTGGGTAGCAGGGGGGCTGCAGAGGTCAGTTCTGTGAGAAGCTGCTAGACGCCCCCCCATCATGTCCTGCAGGGCCAATGTCTGGCTGGCTGCAAAGATGGACATGCCGTGGGCCAGGGCTGGGCCAGTTAGAAGTAGTGGTAACACCTCTGTGATAACAGATGTAAGAAGGAATTCAAAACAATCCTGGTTATGCAGTTTCAATTCCAGCCAAGGAAGAGGGAGTGAGTGAGAAGTGAGCAGAAAACAACCTTGGAGACACCAAGGTCAGTTTGGAAGGAGTGGGAGGAAGTACAGGGGCCGGAGCCGAGATTCCTCTGCAGCTGGTGGTGAGACCATGGTGAAGCAGCTGTGCCCCTGCAGACTGTGGAGGACCACAGGGGTGCAGAGATCCACCTGCAGCCTGTGGAGGAGCCCACGCTGGAGCAGGTGGATGCTTGAAAAGGAATGCAACCTGTGGAGGAGTGACCCATGCCACAGCAGCTTGAGTGGGGCTGCTGCCTGTAGGGATGGACTGATGTTGCAGCCGTTCACAGGGAGCTGTTGCTCGTGAGATGGACTCACGTAGGAGAAGTTCCTGGAGAACTGTCTTGCAGAAGGGACCCCACAGAGCAGCAGGGGAGAACGGCTCCAGTTCTTGAGCAGGAAGAAGCCACAGATGATTAACTGACCAAAACCCCCCATTCCCTGTCTCCCTGCACCGTTGGGGTAGGAGGTAGAGTTGGGAGGAGGTAGTGGCGGGGGGAGAAGATGTTCTCCAAAAGCTCATTTTATTTCTCATTATCCTACTCCCTTTCTGGTAGTGTAATAAATTTACTTTCATATCTTTAAGTTTTAGCCTGCCTGCATGCCTGTGATCTTTCCCGAGTCCTTATCTCAACTCATGAGCCCTTTGAATTTTTTTTTTGTCTTCTCTGTCCAGCTGCCGGGGTAGTGAGCGGGGTGTTTCCATAGGTGCCTGACATTCAGCCAGGCTCAAACCATGACAAAAAACATACTGCTAAGTTTTATGGTGAGAAAGCTGAATATCAGACTTAGAACAGAGAATATTCTTCTCTGCTGATTTGTGCATGCTGGGATGCAGTGCTGAAACCATTGAGCATATACAGTGGATTTTGAGCCTTGTGACAGCATTAAATGTTGCATTTACAGAAAATTATCCCCTGAACCTTGGAACAGGTGATACTAGAGAGAAAGTGTCAGGAAAGATTTTGAAAATTCAAGGGTGGCATCAATATTAGTAGCCTTTGAACCCTAATCTTTTTTATTGAAACACAGCTTCAGACACCATAAAAAAGTTTAACTGTACTTCTCCAAATTCTTTACCTTAAGTTTTTGATGGATGCACTGATGGAACAGATAAGGGAAAAGATCTGGTAATCTTTTCTGAGTCGGTAATCAGAGAAATGTCAGTGATGGAGTCAGTCTTTCATCTGGAAACACATGATGTATTATTCCAGCAACCACCACTTTAGTTCAGTGGGACCACATCTGAGCCGGACACCCCGTGTTTCAGGCACTGTCTTGGGCAAGGTAAACAACAACAGATGAGTCAGCCTTCACCTCAGCAGTGTGCTGAAGTACAGAAGTCACTGTCTCACACTAAGTTCCAAAGACCTCTCTTCACACACGATGTCACTGAATGTGACCTTTTTATTATATATAGAACAGAGACTACCCCTGAGAGTTTTTCCTCGCATTATGTACCTGATTTATATACCAGTACAGATGTGAGATCTGAAAGACCAATGTCACAACGTTTTGCGAATGCAGCGTTTATCCCTCATTCCAGTGTCCTGCTTCTCACCTATATGAGGATCCACCTTCACACAAATGCAAGAGAAAAGCTATGCTTCTCTTTTTACTGCAAAAATGTTATTTTTATTACAGTATTAAAGTTATTACTCTTTGTGACATCTGTATGCATTTACATTTGTGAGCACACCAAGCATGTTGTTTGTTGGAAAGCTGAATGTTTGTAAATAGGGCTCAAGGGGGCAGGATGCTCTGACTTCCATATTCTTTGTCCAAAACAGAGATTGCCCCACACAGACACACACCCTTATTTTTAAATTTTGTAGATGTAATGTAATAATGAGACATGGGGATAATAGAATTCTTTGGAAAATAAATGCGAATATTATACCCTTGAAATGGGAATGCATAATAACAGCTTGTGAATCAAGGGGATAATAGAATTCTCTGGAAAAGAAGTACAAATATATCCTTGAGATGGGAATGCAGAATAACAGTTTGTGAATCAAGGGGATAATAGAATTCTCTGGAAAAGAAGTACAAATATATCCTTGAGATGGGAATGCAGAATAACAGTTTGTGAATCAAGGGGATAATAGAATTCTCTGGAAAAGAAGTACAAATATATCCTTGAGATGGGAATGCAGAATAAAAGTTTGTGAATCAAAGGTCCTGTGACCTTTTAATAAAGAACATTCCTGTTATTCTCAGGAAACAGCAATTGACAGAACAACTCATAGCAATTAATACTTTTAATTTTGACACTTTCTTTTGAAACAAAATGTTTCGTATTTTTAAACCAGGTCAGCAGCTGACACACAGGTCAGCTAAGCTGCAGTGGTGAAAGACCACTGAACAAGTTTAACTTCGCTTGTTTTTATCTTACACTTTACTTATTCACTTTTTCATCTGTGAAATCTTATTGGTACTTCCTGGTTCACTGAAGATATAGCTCAGGATATGGCTTTACTCTGGTGTTCTTGTTGTGACCCATGTAATCTATAGTATTTCTGATTTTGCAGAGATATTCACTGAACCAGGAACATGTAAGAATATGTGGAGAGCAGGGGAAAAGGCTTTTATTAAAAAGTTGCATTGATTTAAAAAATAAATACTTATGCTGACTTCCAACCACAGCATGATTACAGAAAAACTTATGATTGGTGTTTCTTTTACAGTATTTTAACTTTTGCTTCCTTTTTTTTGGTGAGATTTTTAAATTGTATCAGTGAGCTATTTCATTTTCTTTAAACCAATACTCTTGTTATTGTCATGCTGTCATTCTAAGACAAAACTGTGTACCTAGAACCCTTGCTTGCACAAATACATAATGCTCTTCCCAAATATAATTACCTCTGAATCTTTCAGTCGTGAGCCTTGTATACTAATCTGTTGCGTTTTTCAATTTACATATATAAAATATAAATATGCATATATAGAAGAGCTGTACTTGGCGATTAGAAAGTTGGGTTAGCAGGAAAACTATTTTATTTAGAATTGTATTAATGATCTCTTTGTCATCTAGTTAAGTACTTGGGCATTTTTTAGGAGACTTTGTTTTCCGCTGGGCATGAGATGACTGTTCATTGGCCTCTGCAATGATATTGCTATTTTTAAAGAGATGAGAAATCAGTAAACTGGGGGAAAGGAATGCAAGTATGGCTTTCTAAATAAATTACAATCCAGTCATCTGAAGAGATGGCTGAAGAGGTTTGAGTCTTGGTGAAATCCTAATGAAAGATTTGAATTCCAAGTTGCATGCATCCCCAAATCTTTATCAGGAAAGCAAGTTTTAAAACAGGGCTTACATTTAAAAATGTATCATAGCTACAAGTTGAGGAAGAAGCTTGATAGTTTCGGGAGATTTATAGAGAAAGAAACTACATGAATGTGACCTATCATAAGTCATCTAAATTGAAAGTATTTTGTGTTTTCTTTTTATTTCTATATGGTCTTTTCTGAGAGCATTGAAAGTGTATTTTTACTTTTGGAAATATTATAAATGCACTTTATGTTGTTTCAAGTAATTCAGAGTAGATATATATATACACTCACACATACAAAAAGTGGTCTTGTCTCATGGTCATTGAACATGAGCATCCTTCAAAGATGGATGCTGATCTGCATTTTTAGTTCTTCTTAGTATTCAAAGTGTTAAAAGTAGATAGCAATGCAGAGATAAAAGTGTGAAGCAAATGTCTTTCAATGACTCTTGTTAGCAAGGAAATACATTGGCATGTGACGAGGTAATACAGAATGTGTCTGAACCCAGATGGTCCTAGAGTTAATTATATCACTACATCAGAAATCTTGAATCATTCTTTAATGAAAATTTAAAGTAGCAGATATTTAAAACACTGTTGAAAAGAGTCATCCATTCACTGAAACCACATACAGAACTGTGAATACATTCAACTAAATGCAGTGCTTGCCCAGAATCGGCATGTCTTGCTAACATGCAAAGCGCAGATGAACAAAGTGCTTCCTTCTTCACTCTCTCTGCCTCACCCAGATGATTCTTGGTTAGGGTTGCTGGTGTTAGCCCAGGTATTAATTTTAATACCACTTGTACTTACTGTTTGCTCATAACTTCCTAACATGACTTCTTAATGAGTTCAGAGCATGTTTACCATATATAGGATCTTTTTGTAAAAAAAGTCGGTCATTGTTTGCAGCAAAGCTTTGAAAGGTCATTTAGATAGGATGCATGCTTATAAGGTAACATTAACTTTCTGTCTTACACTTTCAGCCAGATTCTCATGCAGTTGCTCAGGTTGTGCTGTCCTTCGTCCTGCCCCTGGTGTCAGTGAAGTAGCTTGTTGGAGTGTTTGTTGGTGGAAGAAATAGATCATCAAGAACCATTTTTGTGGTACTTTTGGCTTAAAGACAAAAAGCTGTTTGTCAAGACATGGCAGGATTAGCTTGGTTTGAGTGGAAGCAACTGCTGCTGACAGTCTCTGAGCACTCTGTTCACCCCATTGTCAGATGGTGATGGCAGAGACAGGTGCTCCTGTCAACCCCAAGGTACTTTGCTTGAGGTTCTAGGAAAGATACAGTGGTGTTGGAATCTCGCCTACAAAACTTTGTCAGAGTAATGGGGCAGGGGGTGCCTCTCAGGGTAACTTAAATGGCAAAACTGCAGTGTTTTAGTGTAACTTAATGACTTACGTGGTCTGCTTAGAAGTTAGAAGCAAACAAAACAAAAATTAAGCAGCAGTCCTGTGTAGTGTTTGATAAATTGAGGTCCTAAATTTTCTAGGAAAGAAAAGTGCTTTTTCATGAATGCACAGAAAAGGCAGATATGAGATTATCACCCAGCAATCTAGATTTGTAATATTTCTTCCTATCTTGTGGGTTTTTTAAAATTTAAACTAATTTGCAAATCCATTGCAAACTCTGTAAATGCTGAGTTTTAATCTTATTTTAATCTGAATGTGTTACCTGATACTGGAGTAGGTTGTGCAAAGGTACTCATACTTAAGTTTCATTGCATGAATTGAAATTTAAGATCATGAGCATCTTACTTATCAGTCTCTTCTAAAAATATTAAATATTCTCTTATATACTATAATGTCACGAAAACATACCTAATAAATCAAGACTTAGATTCAGTCAATATGATAGAATGATCTTTGTTTGCAAATATATTTTGTATCTCTTATATATGAAAATGAATGTGTAAAAACATTTTAACATGCCTGAAATCAGTTTAAAATACTAATTTTATACTGCACCCAATAGTAACTTTACAGTGTGCCACACCTAGATTACTTATTTCAAATTTGAGTCCCAAACTTGCCAAAACATGTTTTTGACCATTGAAGAAATTTGTCTTGTTTTCCGAGAGTGTTTTTCAGACCTAAGCAAACAGAATTGTTCTGCTGCAAGTGTCACCACAAATTTTTCTGCTGTCAAATGAAATTAATTTTTATCATCTGAAATTACATTAGTCTTGAAAGTTTTGAATCTAACATGTATTTTAATGGACAAGAATGTTACTCTTCCTTTTTACCCATTTGTAGTTTCTTACGCCTTCCGTAACAGCATTCTTTACCTAACTCTTTAACAGTTAATCATATTGTGAAAGTAGTGACAAATTACCGTGACCATAATAAAAGAAAGTAGTACAGACAAAACAGATTCATATGTAAAAGTTGAACAAGAAAACCCTGAACAATGACAATGAAAAGCCCCCTGGGACGTCACACCGTGTGTGTAACATCCGTTGTTTTCATGTTCAGTTATCAATGCCCAGTGGTATACTCGGAGGTCTTGCTGATAATTTTAATGCTCAGTAGATACATTTTTTGTTTTGTTCAATGAAGAAAACCCAGTATGTTGTCCTAGAAGCTTGCTTTTCACATTTTACAAAGTTGTTCCCAGCCTACAATTTTCATGTAACTTTTAAAATGGGAATGATGGTGAGCTCGAACGTGGTTTGCCCAGAGTGTTTGCCGGGCGAGTGTTTGCTGTGTTACCTTGGGAGAGGGACTGTGTTTGGAATGCTTTGATGCCATGAGCAATGCACTCAAGGTAACTGCCTTTGTTTTCATTAAAGATCCTATTTAAAGGATCAGCACTCCTTGATCAGACCTGGTGGGTTTCCTGGTAGACAGGAGAAAGAATTTCCTGGAATAATTATATATTCTCCCTAGAGTAAAGCAGATTTCTCAGTCTAATTTTCCACTCCACATTCCTTAGCCTGTTTTCCCCTAGTATGTTTTGTTAATTAAAAAAAAAAAACAAAAAAAACCCACCAAAAAAAACATTAGGTATAGGAAAAGATTGGGAGAACTTGTAGCTGCTTGTATCAAAGCTGGTTACTGAAACCGCTGTGTAATGAAGGTACAAGTTGCTTGTGCTTTATTTGACACTTGTTTTTCATGTTATTGCACACTGCCATTTGGTAGTGAAAAGGCCAAACATTGCTAACTCTTGTGATACAGGAGGCCTATTGGTATTAATGTAGCAAATAGTGTTATGTATTCTCTGGTGTCATTCACATTTCAGCTTCAAAAACAAATTCTACTGTTCACTTTTCTGATCAGGTGTTAGTAAGTTTGTTACAAGTATGTATCATGAAGAATTACATGGATTAAATTTGACCCTAAGATAAACTAAATTTCTGAATGCATGTTATTCTCATTCATTTCTCTTCTGGAGCCCTTTCCTTCTCCAGAAAGGATCCTGAAATAAAAATTTCACACTCGGCTTCAGTGCAGCTGACTGACTTGGTAGGGCTGAGAGGTACCATAGTCAAGTAAGTGTCTGTTGAAAGTTGCCTGCAGATGCTCAGATCAGTGGCTTCTCAGTCATTTCTGTTCTCATCCATATTCTGCCTTTCTATTCCACCTTCCCCAACACTCTCCATCACATAATGTAAATTGTAAATTGAGTTTATCCTTTGTTTATTTTAAGCGATCCCTTCCCCATTTGTTGAAGCTTTTCATTCCTTCAGTTAGTCATGCCACAAAAACAATTATTGAGGACTTGTGAGAGCTGAGAGGTCAGAAACATCCAGGAAGAGGTAGGAGCAATCAGCTGGAACTGGGAACCTCACTCCTGAAGCAGATTTGGCTTCACCATGTTGTTGAGAGGCATCTACAATATCAGTCATCTGTGAGGCATCTCATTTCTCAAAGGAACATCCAATAGGTTGAACAGTTGTGTTCTCGTTCTTCCCTCCCTTTTATCCCCACACCAATTGCTGTGTGTACTTAGAGTACAAACTTAACAGCCCTACCAGAAGTTCAGCTCCCTTGTCTCATTTCTGCCAGGCCAGAAGCTGCTTGTCCTCCCCAAAGCATGCCAGTCAATACTCTTCCTGCACACACTTTCCCATCCTTTCTACCAAATTCTAAGTTTCTTTTCTTTTCATTCTTGTTAAAGCTAATCACCCTAAACCAGGCTCTTAATGCCACACCCTTGACCCCTGCATCGGCCCATTGCATGCCCTCCTCCCAGCTTTGTGCCCCCTCCATCTCAAGTCTTTCACTTCCATGGAAAGAGAAGTCCTGCTACTGCCCAGGATAAGACGAGTCACTTACCACTTTATGCGTTTGCTGTTTGGTACAGGGAATTGCAGCTGTGTGCCAAATGCAAAAATACCTCTTCTTAAATGTATACTTTCATCAGAGGCTGCAAGGCAATTCTTTTTTTGATAACTAGGGAAAGGTACTAACTGATTTTCCACAGTCTGCATCTTTAAGGAAAAGGAACTGTAATGTACAACTTGGTAGGACTCCAGGCACAAGAGGAAATGGGTTATAGCAGTTGTGACTGTGTGGAGCAGATGTTTTGGTTGGACTGGCTATCAACCATCTGACTCATAATAAATTGTCAGTTCCAGTAAATTCCCAGTTTTCAATTACAGTAGGTAGGATACGAGAAAACAATGCCGTTTAGATGGTGTATTTAAAGTGGTTTTGATGGTAATTTTCATAAACAACTCATATTAACTTTGTAAAAAGATTAAGTATCTTGCAAGGGGAGCTAGCTGTAAACACTGAAGCATACATTTGAATGTAAGTTGAGATTAATACAAATGAAAACTAACAAATGGCTGTTTAGACAGTGCTGATACAATTGGATGTAGGATTTTAAGTTTTTCTTCGGATTTTTGTGATACTCAGAGTCATTTTGTGAGGTATTTGGGGGAAAAAATTTCTAAATGTTCTGTGTTGCATTTATATTTTCATATGGTCTCTTGTTCTTAATTTATGAAAATGCATACTTGATGAACCTTTTGTCTGCACTGGCTAATTAGAAAAAGAGTGACTTAGAACTAAATACCGTGAGTTTTCCGTTTATGAAAAGTTTTATTTATTTTTGTAAATTGTTGCTAGGTTTCTGTAATAGAAAAAAAAGACTATGGGTTGAAAATTTCTAGATTTTTTTTTTGTTGCTCTTTCTCACCACATTGCTGTGGAGGTTTAGACAAGGATCAGTCCCCACTGTGCAAAGTATTCTGTAAACATAGGAAACCCCTTGCAGTTCTGAGAAAGAAAACTATTTATTTTCAGTGTTAAGTGGTGTATCCATTTTTTCCTGTTGGATTTGAATGGACATTTTCTGAAATGAGGAAAAGATTTTTTTTTTTAAAAAAAGAAATAACTAGTAGCAAGATGGCAGAAAGGCACCATGGATCTTTTACACTGCAGTTCTCTAGAGGCTGGGTTTTTTTACTATCAGACATGAGACTGTTGTGGAAAAATTAATAGATGTGCTTTATCACATGCTTCGTTAATGACCTCAAGCGTTTTTACATTCAGTTTTTTAACCTCAAAATTCCTGTGGCCCAGGATGTGTTCTCTGTTCAGTTAGAAGTTCATTTTAATATTACCTTCTATAGAGGCTTGTGTGGAAAAAGTTCTGCGAGTATAAAATGGCACTTTATTATGGCAGCTCTAACCTTGGAATCTAAAATTTATATAAAATTGCCATTCTGCATTTTTACAAAATCAGTTTTACTTGAATATCAAATTAATTAATTTGATAAAATCATCTAGCATTACATGTTGAGTTAAATACAAATTATAAAAAGAAGAAGCATGCCTACTTTCTAAAACATGAGATGTGACTTCAGTTCAACAGCCTCCTTTTTTTTTTTTCCTGAAAGGTTATAATATTGCCAAAGCTATTGGATGTCACCCTATCTTTTGAAGCCAACTGTAAAACAAGAATAGAGGTGTTTCTCACTTCTCTGCTCTATATAGATCTGGTCTATTCTTTCATATAAATACACGTGCAGAAATGGGAAAAGGGAAGACACTGCCTGTGCAGAGTTTGATAAGCATTAAAACAGTTGCCTTTGGACACTTTGGTGTAATCAAAGGATCTCAGTCCCTGTTTTGGGCAAATGTCATTGCTTGGTAATAAAAGGTTCCATCTTCTCACCTAATCACTGACAGGTTTCTAGAAATGACCAGGACAGGGATCACCGAAGGAGTTAAGTTGTAACTGGCAGAGACAACATCAAAAAGGTCTATTAATTGAACAGTTTTCCACAGTTTATCTGTAAGACATGTGGTTTTGGTTTGATTTTATAAAAAGCAGTTGTAACAGATACACTGTCGAATGCAGTTCTACCAAGCAGCTTCTCACATAAATAAAAGTAACAAAGTCTGAAAGGAATAAATGGTCTGGTGTCAGATAGAAGGGAGTTTGTTGTAAGTCTGTGGTCACCTGAACAATAAGGTTGAGCAGCTTCATGGTGTTACTGCACTGCATCTTTTAAAACCTACAGGAATGCCGGGGTTTTGGGTCTCTTTTAAGAGACTCCTGGCAGCAGGAGTTGCAGTCATGTTTGTCGTGCGTTACTTTTGTAAATGGAAAAAGGTCATGTCTCAATTTATTGCTTTCACTACACATTTCATTTTACTGCAGCTTAACATGCAAAGATACAGAGATGATTTATGTGGTTGTGTGTTTTTTTTTTCCCGGTACTTGAGTCTTCATAGTGGGCATAGAAAATATAAAGTAATATTAATGTGTGTGTTAATGGATGCTGCAGTGGCATTCTCCTGGTCTGTTTTACTTTCTTCAATCAGTAAACACCTGATAGTATTCTGGAAATTGGTCTTACACATAGTGTCAAGCTGTGTGTGCACATCTACTTAAGCACTAATCATAAATGCAAGACCAAATAGGGGATATATTGTCCAGCTAGTAAAATGCATGTAGGTTCTATTCTGTAAAAACAAATTATTTGAAAATAATTGCAAACAAAAGAATATGGTCTTGGAAGAACTGTATACACACAGAAGTGGGTATATCATAGAGTTATAGAATGGCTTGGGCTGGAAGGGACCAGAAAGACCACCTACTTCCAACACCCCTGCCATGGGAAGGGACACCTTCCACAGGACCAGGTTGCTCAAAGCCCCATCCGGGCTGGTCTTGAACACTTCCAAGGATGGGGCATGCACAAGTTCTGTGGGCAACCTGTTGCAGTGTCTCACCACCTTCAAAGTGAAGAATTTTTTCCTTATATCTAATCTAAACCTACCCTCTTTCAATATGAAGCCAATCCCCGTTGTTCTATCACTACATGCCCTTGTGGAAAATCCCTCTCCAGCTCTCTTGCAGCCCCCTTTAGNTTGCTCAAAGTCCAGGCTGGTCTTGAACACTTCCAAGGATGGGGCATGCACAAGTTCTGTGGGCAACCTGTTGCAGTGTCTCACCACCTTCAAAGTGAAGAATTTTTTCCTTATATCTAATCTAAACCTACCCTCTTTCAATATGAAGCCAATCCCCGTTGTTCTATCACTACATGCCCTTGTGGAAAATCCCTCTCCAGCTCTCTTGCAGCCCCCTTTAGGTACTGGAAGGTGCTATAAGGTCTCCCCAGAACCTTCTCTTCTCCAGGCTGAATAGCCCAACTCTCTCAGCCTATCTTCACAGGAGAGGTTCTCCAGTTCTCTGAGCATCTTTGTGCTCCCCTTTCAACTCACTCCAACAAGTCAATGTCCTTATTTTGCTGGGAACCCCAGAGCTGGACATGTCCCCAGAACAGAGTGGGGGAGCAGAATCCCCTCCTTTGCCCTGCTGGCCATGCTGCTTTGGATCCAGCCCAGGATACAATTGGCTTTCTGAGCTGCAAGTGCACATCACTGGGTCACGTTGAGCTTGTCATCAACCTAACCGTTACATGTACTTGTCATCTCTTGTAGAACGCCCATTAAAATAAAATCTTTTTAATTGTTTGCATCACTGTTTAATCTGTCTTAATAGTTCTTTTCATTTTCATACTCAGCTTCAGGATTGAAAGCTGTTCCTTATTTAATTTTTTTCCTTAATGATGGAAATACATGAATACTGCAGAAAAGGTCGGGGTGGATTCTACTCTTGCGTATATTTTGTTGTTATTTATCTTGTTGATAAAGGTATTGTTATCTGTTCTGATATTTACGGTGTAGATGATAGTACCACTTAAAAACATAATACTTAAGGGAACATTTTGGGTCACAAGATCCTGTCCATTTCTGTTACAGACAACCGTGTCACATAATCCTATCCATGCACTGTTCATATCCCAACAGGACAACAGCTATTGTTTGTTCTCACCACTCACATGGAGTGTTGTCCTGCAACGTCAGGTTAAAACCATGTTCTGATTTCCAGCCATAGTGTGCTTGTGACTATCTTACAGGCAGTTCTAAGAGTACAGTTTTCTTTCAGCTGTCAGAAGTGAGCTGCACACCAAGGCAGAATTTAAGAAAACACTGTCAGTTCTGTCTCATTTTTCATCTGAGACAATTAGGCTTTTTTAAGACCCATTCTTCCCTACAGCTTATCACTGAGTTTCTTGGCATGTTGTGTTCTGCACGTAATAGCTGGTATGCAGCTAGTCTCCCTGGACGGTAACAGCTTCAGTCCTGCCAAAGCTCCAAATGGCACAAGATTGCCTTCCTGAAACCACTCAGCAGTCACTTAATTTTTTTTCTCCCCAGATAGGGCAGGGTCTCCTAACAATATTTAAATGGTTTGCATGTTCCTTCCTCTGTAGGACAGAGCATACCAGGGCACTCTGCACCATCTTGCTCCTGCTTTGAGCACATATCTTATTTCCTCTCATATTTTTCCAAAACGGATAAAAACAAATGCATCCTGGCTAGTTGCTGTGTACATACGCACAAACACGTTAAAGGATTTATTTGTGAGCAGAAAGTGGCACCGTGCTATTTGCTGTCAATAAAGGTTTCTGTTCCGCTAACTCATTACATTCTAACTAGAGGTCAAGAGCTTAAATGAAATTGTGTGTGTCAGAAATGTACTTGTTCGTACTGTATGTGATTTATGAATTGGAGGCATGTCAGGTCCTTAGCAGAAACGATTCGTTCTAGATGATCCCAAAGCTGTAACTGATTGTTCTGACATAAAGAAAGCCTCAACTGTGAATGCATTAACATTGACTTGTATTAAGTATGGATTTTTTTTTTTGTCTTACAGTACTTTTATAGAGTATGCAGTCTTTGCTGAAAGTAATGCATGGGCTTAATTTGCAGGAAACTTGGGGACAGTGACTTCTAGAAATAAATTTCTAATTCCAAAAATGTTTTTCATCCACAAGAGAAGTAGGAGTTGAATACACCAGAAAATTTGGACCATAAACTATTTTGAAAAATAACAAATATAAAATCTGTGGTCATAACCCAGTGACATTATAACATCTTAAGAAATTCTTCGACATTTGCATCTGATGTTAAACCAGGAATTCAAAAAAATGAAATTTTATCTTTACTGAAATTTATAGTTCACCTAATTGAAGAAGAGCTAGACCACTGTATGCTTGGTAACCGAGTAATTTTATTTTGGTACATTCAAGGAAATTAAGCAGAGCAAAATATCTTTTAAATATAGATAGAGTGAGAAAGAATGGATTTGCAACTTGTTTTACAGTGGTTATGATTTAGATTCCTCACTTTAGTGTCTCCTAAATAAATTTGTATTTGACTTACTAGTTTTTATCTGTAAGCTTTTAAATAGTCAGTTTGTTATTTACCATTTTATATTTACTTTTATATGTACAGGATGTGAATGAAGATCCTGGAGAAGATGTTGCACTTCTCTCTGTGAGTTTTGAGGACGCGGAAGCTACTCAGGTTTTTCCTAAGCTGTACCTCTCCCCACGTATTGAACAGTGAGTGAGCAGGTTTTTTCTGGAATGTTTATTCTACTTGATCTCTGAACTTTTCAATTTTTTCCTGATATGTGTGGGAAACATTGACTAGATGAGAACACTTCAAGTGTGTGTGTGTGTGTGTGTGTGTGTGGAGATATGACAGACCTTCTCTCAGCTGGTTCTGTATCTGTGCATTATTCTTGTAGCATCACAATCTCTGAAAACTATGCTGTGCTTTCCTGTAGCAGTGTGTTTGGAATGCCTCCTATGGTATAGCATGGTGATCGCTTTTGTGGGGGGGAATCTTCGGGGGTTTTTTTCTTTTGCGAAGGTAAGTTCTCTGTATAAACATAGTACATTTGAGTAAAGTATTGTTGTAGAAGCTAAAGGGCTTTGTTATCTATGCTTTTGGAATTCGCAGCTTTTCTAAGCTACTTTTTTCAGGAGAATATCTGAATATTTCATTTTAATAGTGTTGAACCTTAGTGGTCTGTTTACCAGTTGGCAAATAGATTTGCTGAGAAACTAATTTCTACTCCCAAAATGGAAGAGTGAGAACTAAAAATCAATCTGTTTTCATTAAATTTCTTTTCTTCCTTTTCTGGAATTAATAATGTTTTAATACTTCTTCTCTTCAGTATCTCAATGTTGTAATTCTTCAAAAAAATAAGTACATTAGACTTTCCAGGTATACCACAATCAGACTGGTCTAGTATCATTTCAGTGATGTGTTGTTTTTCTGGCTTATGCTGCAGTGACTTTCCTCTGAACTGGTGATGACTCGTACGTGTAGAGAAGTTGGGAAATACTGACTATCACAGTTTTATAATAACTCAGGGATAAAGTTTTTGTGAGTGAAGGAACATGGTATCTTGACATTTTGCTCAACAGAGCGTTGATCTGGATAAACTTTTGGATGCAGTTTAGAAAATAAAAACCAGAATTTGATTTAGATAAAGATGTAAGACTTCCAAGATATTTTATTTAAGAAAATGTAGTTTACATGTGCATGTGCAAACACAGACACTATATTTAGTAGCTTTGACATTTTCATATTTTTCATCGATTCACTACTTTTTGTCAGCATCAGTTGAGGGAACAATTGTAGTCAAACATGTAATTATCCTTCCATGTTCCAAAGGATTCTTCTGAGCTCTGTTACAAGCAAACGGGCTGCTATTAGATTCCCTTGTATTTTCAGCTGTAGTCACAGATTGATGGTTAAGTGTATTTCAGGCCACCCAGGTATATCTGTGTAAATCATCCATGAGCTAATGAATACATTGCTTATTTTCCCACTTTCAATAGTATCTTTAGAAGGATGCTGACCTCTTGATACTAAGCAGAATAGCAGTTCAAATGAATTCTTTGTCTTCCTGAGAGTATTGTGTTTTCTCTCAGTGCCCTAAAGAATATCTGATTTTAGATGTGTGATGTAGAGCGATACAGCAAAAAGATACTTGAATGATGTTGATACGTGTCTGACATGTCTGATGTATTTATGGATTTGTCATTTATTGCTGATGCAGTCATGTTAAAATCATGCCAGGAAACTCTGGAGTTCCATGCCACACCATGTGACATTATCTATGTATGGAAGTTGAGATGCTTCACTCATCTAACTCAATCTGTCCTTATGCATTTGTAAGGTTTTCATCACAGTATCTAGGTACTGATAACCCATAATTACCAAAGTTGCTTGTGAGCTGTTGCACCTCCCTTTATTCTACTGGCTACCATGAAAAAATGTATGACTATGTTTCCAGTGTTTGTTCAATTGTGCTTTAATAACAAAGATATTGTTGTCTCTCGTTCTTTCCCAAAACCAGTCTCTGCTCTGTTTAGCATAGGCTGACAGTCTAACTTCCCAATGTTTGGGAACTGAAGCAACAATGTGTACTTCTTTATACTTTTTGCCAAAAGTACAAAAAGCCTCAAGAAACCCTGAGGATTAGTTTAATGACTTGAGGCCATGGCATGTTACATTTGAATTGTGTTCTGCTTATAAAAGTTCTTTCCTGCTGCTCACAGTAATTGGATCTACAAAAGCCATGTAAGCAAATTACCACTGTATTTTTTCTATGCAGCAGATTTTGAGGTGTACCAAGCAGTAGTTGATAGTTCCCAACATAATATTCCCAAGTACTCAACAAAACATGAAAAATACTGAAATCCCACAATTATTTTGCTAATACTAAAATCTGTTCACTTTAGGAAGCATAAGCAAACAGAAACAGCATTTTCCTGACATATGAAATAACATTTCAGGTTTGTAGAGAAATAAGGGAAAAGGGCCTGTTTGTGTAAAGTGAGTTATCTCCTGCTTTCCCAAGAGGTTTTGTTGCTCTTCTGCTCTGCCATATAAACATGCATTCCCACTCTGAACTTTCTAAAAATGATACATACCCACAGATCTTGTCAGCAAATATGAGTCCTAGCTATATGAATATAGGTTTTTTGCTTTGAAGGGTTTTTGTAAAGCACGTTTGCTCTATTTTTAAATGGATAATAAACATAATGCTACTAAGACTTTGACTGCACTTTGTCATGGACTCTGGAAGAGAGATTTCCAAAATCAGGGCGATGTCTGCCTTTTATGGCTTGGGGTGAAGATGTTAGTACATTGGTTGGCTTGAAAAAGTTCACATGCAGAAGCAGCAGGTAGAATTGCAGTAGAGAAGCGTTGCAGATCATTCAAGTCTATACCAGTGCTATACTTACTGACTTGCGTGGTGTGAAGTCTGGCTGCAAGAGTGTCAAGTCCACTCTTACAGTAAAGAAACCAACCCCATGCTTAGGGATGGGGGAACCATTTGTGTTAATTTATAAAAATCTCAGCAATAAATATTCATAACTATACCTAGTTTAAGTCTTTCATTAAAACTTGCTAATTTGAAAACATTCATTTCAATACTGTTTGTTCAAAACACATTAACAGCAACTTTAAATGTTTCCTTAATTTGAAATCAGTCACTTAAAAAAGCTTACATTCTATGATTTTAAGAATTCTTCTTTCTCTTTGTTGCACTACATCAGTAAACAGAAAGATACCAATAACAGTTGTTTTCAATTATTTCAAAAATTAGATTAAAATGAAACATGGGATAATTATGAGACGTATTTATTTAAAAAAACCCCTACCGTCTTTACTGTAGTATCATAGAAAATAGTTTCTGCACACTTCGGAGGAAGTGGAAAGATGAGAAACCACACAGACTGACCACACAACTTGAGAGGATGATGCTTGTCAGCATCCATGAGTGTGTGTCCCCAACTCATCCTCCACTTCCTTCCACCTCAGGGCATGGGACTTGTCGCAGGTTGCTCCTCATCCTCTGCTGCTAGCTGCTGTGCTTTGGGCAGAGAGTCGTACAGCAGAGCTAGGCAGGCACAGCTGTGTTCTGAGGCATGACGAGGACCTGCTGGGATATTTACCTTCTATGTCTCTGTTGCATTTCCATGTGCTATTCATAGTGTCTCTAAACCTGTTCGTAGAAAGCATCTTGCTTGTTCAAAACTGCCTTTCTAGTGAAAGTATACTAGATGTTCGTATGGGAAGGAAATTTGTAATAGAATTGCTCATCATATCTTTGCTTGCCATTTATTAAAGTCATTAGACTCTAAATCCAAAGAATCAGTGCAGAATTGAACAGCTGGTTTCCATATTAATGCTTAAAAGGTGTGTCAACATACACATGAATGTGGATCAGAAGGTTTTGGGGTTTTTTCTCAAAAGAAAAAATTAAATGTATGTAATTTTTTTTCCTTCATGAGTCAGCCATGCTAAAGAAAACAAAAATGGGTTCATCTTGGTTCACATTTTAAGAAAAAAATATAGTAGGGTAAAAACACTGTTGCTTAGTGAATGCGGTGTTCCCTGTGTTCACAGAAATAATCCTGCAATAAACACTATTGTCCTGGAGGGCTTTTCTCTGATAAATACACAGACGTGAATATGCTAAGAAAACCAGCTGTCAGTAGAAGTTGTTTTGCTTAAATGGATCAGGCTCCATGCTTTGGGGACTGAAATGGTCATTTTTTACTGGTCTGGGAACTGTGCCAGAGGGTTCTTCGTGACTGAGGGTGGTATGCAGAGTTCGGTGACTGCGTTTAACCTTCTCGTACGGGCAGGGGAGAATAACAAGAACCTGATCTGAACTCTTAGGCTTTGAATGTTTCTGTATGTTTTTCACTGATGGAAGAAAAAATTGAAGAGAAAATTCAACACGTGTGTTTGCTTTAAGGAGTTTCCTGTCTTTCACCTGTGCTTTTTGGTGGGAGTTGGAGGAGGAAAACCATAGAATACTACCCATTTACTGCCACGTGCCACCTCTTGCTATGTTTGAGATGCAGGGGGCTGTGAAGGGCTTCACCTTTGAAGTTGCCACGTCATGCTGCAACCAGTTGAAGCCTGCTGTTTCAGAATGATTATGAATACACAGTCACTAAATGAATGGTCATGCTTAGGCCTTTTTATATTTCTGATTGTAGAAGTCAGAAGCAGGATCTTCTTTTTGGCATATTATAATGTGCTTATGCATCTGAGTTGATCATTTTAGTAGAATTGTTAGTAGTCAGCCAGGACATCCATGGCTTCTTCAAATTCCAGAACATCTTTGCGGACATGGGAAGCAGAATTAATGACCATTGCTTTGCAATGCTTCCTCTTCCATGAAGCCTTGTTTGGTCACTGCCTGACTAGTGAGTCAGACATAGCTGCTGCCTGCTGTGTGTGCCTTGTCCCCATCAGCCAGATCTTCAGAAACTGTAGCCAGCACCATAATCTGATTGCCAGTCTTGCTCTGCTTTACAACTCTTTCCGAGTCCTAAAAATCACCTGTTTTGCTACTACCAACTTTTGATGGCCTGTTGACAGCTTCAGAAGAGATCAGGGCAGACTACTGGGACTGGCAGTCAAAGCAGATTGACTTGTAGTGCTATTCCAGGTGTTCAACTGTACTGACTGTTCCTTATTTTTTTTTCCCCTCTGAAACTGCTATAGAGCAATTAGTGAAAATAGTTGTAGGAGAGCTAAGATTATGTGTCCATCATCTAAATGGTGCTTTAATGCTGGATATGTTAATGATGTCTTTAAATGGTTCAGTTAGTGAAATTTTAAAGTCAGTTAAGAGACTAAGCAATTAGACCTATTTGTTGAGGTATGAAATACTTGAGGCAGTTCAGTGGGACTGATTTTGTTGCTAGGTAATGAGGTACCAGTTCTGTGTTACAGAAGATACGGGGCAGTTTTTGGTCAGGCCTACCTTTTGTGACAATCCAGAGCTCAGTGTCGCCTCAAGTCTCAGAGCAAAACTTAGAGCTGAATGTTGGGAAGAGTTGGTGACTTCGTGGAGGTTTTGCAGGTTTCTCTGAGTGTCAGCCTGTATGTATAAGGTTCTGTAATGTGATGGTAGAGGGATTATTTTTACGTGATATATCAGTCACTTTACCACTGAAAGTATTATCTTGTACGGTTGAAATACACATGTAGAAAAATTAATTAGTAAGAAATCACAAAAGAAAATGGAAACGTGATTCAACACAACCCTCTTCAACTCCCTCTACATACTTCTGACTAGAGTAGAATGGTCTACAGAAATTTCACAAGTTTTAAACACATCTGATTCCTTTAGATCAAATCTCTCCATTAAGATGTTGCATTTTTTCAGTTATGCCCATATAGTTTACTTAAGGCTACCCTAATTGAACATACAATTCTGTATGATGTTATTTGTCATATGCTATGAGTATGCTACCTTTCGTTGTAAAAATCCCTATTTCAACACAGGCATTTCTAACTATTGTTATAAAGCTGTAATCTACTAAAATATCTTCCTCAGCAATTTTGCTATGGTATCACTGCTTCTAGGCATGTTTATCCATCTACAAAGAGCGGTAACGAAGGAAAAAGAGAACAAAGTCATTTTTTTTTAGCACGTCAGACATTATTTTTCAAAAAGGTGGTTTTGGTTCTTTATTGTTGTCTATATGTTTAGACTTGTATCTTTGTGCAGTGAGATTGTCAAAAGCACTTTTAATTAGTCAAAACTAATTCTGGCAACAGTATTGAAAATTGCTGTCATCTTTATTACTAGCTAGGCAAGTACTTAGTGTTTTTTTAATCTTCCTCTCTATTAGCAGTAGACATTATTTTTAATTATTATTTTCTTGGATTGTGTTTACTTTGATACTGAAATTCATTTCAGTTTTACAAAAAATCTTTTCTTTTGATACCTCAAGTGTTTTTGTCTTTTCTGCTACCTCTCTTGTCTTAGAGTTTAGAGGGTTGGAGGGTATTTTTACTGCTATTCTGACATTCCTGGTTCAATGCTGAAGTGCCTTTCTCCAATGCTTCTCTAGGACATTAAGCACACAAAGCAAGTTTCATCATCATTTCCTGAAATGTTTTTGTAGGGGAATGGAAGCCTGCTGAACAGAACTAATCCTTGTTGGAACTGAACCGTCTGTCACAGACAGCAGGATTTTAATCTAAGAATTAATAGAAATATTTGGGGGATTTTATGTAGGACCTTTTGTTCTGAAAAAGTGTGGACCAACAGTAGGGACAGCTTGAACTCCTTGAAATGCTTTCTGTAACATTAATTAGGCTGACAAAAAAAATTTGAAGCAAGTGTCATCTTATTCTGCTGCATGTGGTATGGCAGTAATAGAGCAAGCAGGAGGGGTCTGGTAACTGGGGTTAAATGTTAACCTAAACAATTACTGGTGTTTCTTGAAAATGCAATGAAAAATTCAGGTCCTACCTGAATTGCAAAATTTATATGCAGGGAAACTTAGAGTTTCTCTAGAGCCAGTTTATGTGTCCTTCCATGGATAAGGCACTGGTGTTAAATGCTGCTTTAAAAAAACCCCAACAGTTAGATAGGAAGTTGCTGGAAAATCACAACTGAAGCAGTAGTTTTTCTCTGGTGTTAAACAGACTTAATGCCATGGATTGTCTCTTTGGAGTTAAATAGCTCTTGCAGAAAAGTGTTTCAAAGTTACTGACGGCATCAAATTTAAAAATTACCTGACAAGTTTGACCCTTCTGGTAATTTATCAGTAAATGTAATCATAGAATCATTTAGATTGAAAAATACCTTTTAAGCTCATCAAGTTCAAACCTAAACTTAACACTGCTAAGTCCACCATGTCCTTAAGTGCCACATCTACACGTCTTTTAAATACCTCCAGGGATGGTGATCCACCACTTCTCTGGGCAACCTGTTGAGTGCTTGACAACCCTTTAGGTGAAGAAATTTTCCCTAATATCCAATATAAACCTCACCTGGTGCAACTTTAGGTCATTTCCTCTTGTCCTATCACATATTATCAGCGAGAAGAGGCCGACTGCCACCTGGCTGCAACCTGCTTTCAGGTTGTTGTAGAGAGATAAGGTCCTCCTGAGCCTCCTCTCTAAGCTAAACCACTCCAGCTCCCTCAGCTGCTCCTCACAGGACTTGTGCTCCAGACCTGTCAGCTGCTCTGTTGTCCTCTGGACAAGCAGTGAGGAACCCAAAACTGAACACAGGACTTGAGGTGTAGTCTGACCAGTGCCAAGTAAAGATGGACAACCACTGCCCTGACCCTTCTGGCCAAACTGTTTCTCATACAGGCCAGGATGCCATTGGCCTTCTTGGCCACCTGGGCACACACTGGCTTATGTTCAGCCACTGTGGACCAGCACCCTCACATCCTTTTCCACTCGACAGTTTTTTGGAAACTCTGCCCCATGTCTGTTGCCTTGCATGGGATTGTTGTGACAGCATTGCAGGACCCGGCCCTGCACCTTTTTGAACCTCTCACTGTTGGCCTCAGCCCATTTATCCAGACTGTCCCAGTCCCCCTGCAGAGCCTTGAAGCCCTCCAGCAGATCAACACTCCCACCCAACTTAGTGTCATCTGAAAACTCACACAGGGAGCACTTGACCCCCTCATGCAGGTCATCAATAAAGGTATTAAACAGGACTAGCCCCAGTTCTGAGCCTTGGGGAACCCCCCTGGTGACCAGCTGCCAGCTGGTGTAACTTCATTCACCACTCCCTGGGCCTGGCCATCCAACCTGATTTTTACCTGGTGAAAAGTGCACCTGTCCAAGCCATGGGCAGCGAGCTTCTGCAGGAGAATTTGGTGGGAAATGGTGTCAAAGGCTTGTCAATGACAACATCCACAGCCTTTTCCTCATCCACTAAGCAGGTCATCCTGTCACAGGAGGAGACCAAGTTGGTCAAGCAGGACCACCTTTCGTAAACCCATGCTGGTTGTGCCTGATTCCTTGATAGTCCTGCATGTGCCATGTGATGGCACTCAAGATAATCTTCTCTGTTACCTTCCCCAGCACCGGGCCTGACAGGCCTGTAGTTGCCCAGATCCTCCTTCTGATCCCACTTATAGATGGTTATTACATTTACTGATTTCCAGTCAACTGGGACCTCCCCAGTTAGCCGGGACTGCTGGTAAAGGATAGAAAGTGGCACGAGCAAGTGGATGGTTTCTGTTTCAGATTGAAATTAAGATTTAGTTGTTCTACTATATTTGTTCTAACTGGGTATTAATTACCAAAACTGTCAAGCAGTAGTTAAATGAGTTAATTAGAATCTTGGCAGCAAATGCAGTGGGTATGGAAAGGCACATTTATTCAACAGTTACGAAAACTCAGATTTCCTAGAGTACACTTTGAACTCACTTTTGTTGCTGCGTGGGTATTTTTCCCAGTTCTTGATGTAAATGCAAACCCACCACTACAAAACGTGGTATCTTAACAAAATGCACTTTTTTGAAGTTGATTTTTGCATATTTGAGATATGTGGTTTGCTTTCTGAATTTGGTGACTAAATCATTTGTTTTCAGAGAACTTCACGCTTATTGTGATCTGCACATTATAGTGTTCTGTCTTCAGACATTTTCTTTTTTGTTATTTAAAACAATTAACAAAAATTCAGGTATTGTTTAATGCCTTCTTCCCGATGGCTACATTCAGTAGGTACAAGTCTCTGACAGATGAAAAGTGAAAAGTTGAGAATTTTCAGATAAAACCCCTGAAAAATGTGAAGCAGAATTAAGTTGTATGTGAAAGACCTTTGTTTTGATCGTGTCTGTTGTCTTCTCCCTCTGCCTCCCATCCCCCAGCTGGGGAGAGCAGGCAGTACCCTCTAGGAACCATGTTCCTGTTGCTGATGTTTCAACAGGGAATGCGGTAGTACAGGGAGCATGAATTGAGGAGTGTGGCAGAGGATGTGGCAGAGCCCTGTGGGGAATCTGATGGGCAGGAGTGTCAATATAAGTGGAGCGGTCTTGGCCCCACGGTTTGTGTGATAAAGGATTGCAGTGCATTCTTTGAGATTACCAGAAGGGCTGGTTCCCCTCCCAACTTGCCTTTTTCCCCATGAACTTCTTGACGCCACAGTATTACTAGGTACCACCTCTCAGTTTCCTTAGCTTTCTGCCTCCCATCTTTCCTGCAAATAATCAGTGGCATTTAAAACTTATTGCCTTCTTGAAAGGAACATTAATACCTCCTTAATTATCCGTGGTAGGAAGATGCCATTTTCCCAAAATAAATCGTGGCTGATTTTTAAAATGTGACTACAGAGTTTCTGGGGGTTTCCTATTCCCTAATTATTGTCAAGAATGTGATTCATTGTATTGCTTATTTTATTTAAAGGCATATGAGGCAGTCACAGTCCATCCTGCTACTTAACTACTAAAAGCTGCTTGGCTGATGTGAATGTTAGCTGGAACCCCGACTCCTTTCAGCACTTGCACACTGGACCTACCTGGAGAAAATGTTTAAAAGACATTTTCCAGTGTGAGACTTTCTGTTGAATCATCTTTTCCTAGATAACAGATTCCCCTTCAAGAATATTGAGAACTTCTTTCCTTGGAGCTTTACTCTGAGGAATCTCCTTAACAAATCACAAGATTTTGTTGAATTTTAAACCTATCCACAGGCATCCTGCAACTATACTAAACTTCAGCTATCTTTAAATGAAAGTGCAGATTGTAGGCAACAAATCATGTGGCCATTGTGCTAATGAACGGGACTCTTTTTATGTGTAGTTTGGAAAAACATACTTGAGTTTCAATGAAGAATATGCCAGAATTTAAATGAGAGCTCTCATGTGTGATATATAATAAGTGCGTGCAATATGTGTCAAACATCCCAGGGAGGAAGACAAGTTAAACTTGGCAAGAACTGAAACTGTAGAAGATGAAAATGTAGATTGTTTTTAGTTGGATTTTATAACTAAATTCTTTGAGCTGGTTTCTGGTCAGGGGCCACTGAAAATACGTGAGGAGGAAACTTCAGCTGTTTAACAATTTCAGTGGACAAAGTCTGTTAGTACTGAAGTTGCAAACACTACAGTGCAGTGGAAAAACCTGTACAAATAGAGCGAAACAATTCTGCTTGCAGATATTTGCTGTTGAAGCCAATGAAAGGGCTGTGCTCTTCTGTGTGGTTTAGTGATGTCAAGCACTACTTGCTGGAGGCAGCTGCGCTACTGCAATGCTTTCCTGACCTTAAATAGCCTATATGCTGGGTAATGCAAGTGTTCAAATATAAATACAGGGCACATAAGGACAGAGGGAGGCCAGAAAAGCCATCGAGGCCCCTTCCCTCCCCTGAATTAGTCAGTGTCTTCCTCAGTATTCTTCTCTTCTGGTATTTGTCCAAGATATTTACAAAACCGTTTAGACTAATTGTTCCCTTGTGTTGCCTCAGTACTGTTTATTCCATATGTTAAGTACTGCGTGCGAAGCAATTCTGCTCTTCAGTGTGGCTGCTGCTTGCTTTCCTTTCCTTTTCCTTTCTTTGAGGTTGCCTTTGATAGTAACCCAAACAGCTGTGCAACCCCTGTCTGTCCTGGGAGGTTGTGTGTACCTCAGCAGCAGCGCGCTCCTCTTCCCTAGCCCTCCTCTCTAGGGCAGTCAGGACTTTCTGGGACATTCTGTGGAGGTAGTTCCTTCAGGTCATGTTTTTGGTCAACTTCCCAGATTTTTTTTTTCTTTTGCTCTGTAATGGGAAGATGGTTAGATGGTGTGTATGTATAATTATATAGTGATTCTCCTAATTGGTTCCATCGCTCAGAGACTGTGTTTCTTTTGTAGCTGTAATGAATGTGTAACATGCGTTCTACCTCCTCAAATCCTGTTGTTTTCAACTGGTACTCTCATTTACCTATCGCTTAGGTTTCTCATACTGCATTCCACTGGTTTTTAATTTCTTTTAAGGTCCATCTCTATTTTCTGTTTTCTCTTTTGGCTGCTTGTTTTCAGCTCTGCACACATCTGTGAAGACGAGTTTCATTTTCAAGAAGTGAGGCTCTGTTTTTTTGCATGTCAAGTACCAGTTTTTCCTTCAGTTGACATAGAAAATGCAAGGAGAGTTGAATGATGAATGTACATCCTGACAAAGCAAGTCTTGTTGAAACTTTAGGCAATGTTTGATTAACAAAAACCTAATGGCCCTTTTAATTGTCTGATACACAGAATCAATCAGTGCATGTCCAGAACAGTCATCTAGTGTTGTCTACAATTTGAGTGCCTTTGTTGTCTTTAAAGCATTTTAACATTAGTTTTTTTAAACACTATTTATTTTACATTTCTTTTAACATTATTTCTCTTTACAATGAATTGTTTCCATTTATGAAAGGAGTGAAACCTTCAGGATTTTTATACAACAGTGAAAGCAAAACCATTTCATTATGTTGTATTTATCATAGCCTGGATTACACATAATTGAACAAACTCTTTTCCTCTCCATGATAGTATTCTATTTAGACTACATGTCTCAGCATTAACAAAGATGCCATTTCTCACTACTACAAATTCCTTTACTTTTTTTTCCTAGTATTGCGTTAAAATTTTGGAGGTCAGATCAATTCATAAAATATATCAAGTTCTTTAACCTAGGATAGCTGCAGTGGTTTTGCAGAAAATTCTTTTGCAGCAAGTAAGTGGTAGTTCTGACATCAGAGTCATAGAGCTCTTTGTTGGAAAGGAACCCTGAGTCATCTAGCCCAGCTTCCTGCATGGCATGGGACTACCACCAGCAGTAGCTCAGGTTTTGTGTAGCAGGGTCCTTGTCTATGTCTTGAACACTTCTCAGTGGAGATCCTACAGGCTCCCTGAGGAAGTGGTCTGCTGCTCTACCACCCTCCTTAGGGGAGGATCTCTTCTGAAAGTCCAGTCTGAGCATCCCTAGCCCTCAGTTGTTGCAGTGGTTGAGATCATAAAGGTCCCTTCAGACTGAAGCTGTGCATTTGGTTGTAGCAGTACAGTGTCAGTAACAGTATGCCATGTGTTGGGGTAGGGTGGAAGCGGAGGCTTTTTTAGTTAGTCTCATCATGCTTCTCCAGCAATATGGAGTTCTTAAGGACATATTGCTATCTAGGCTTTCCTCTGGCTCGAGGTCATGATGAGCTTGTATAAAGTTAAATTAAGTTCCTATCTCACTGCAGTCACAGTGAAGGGCTGGCATGAGGAACGAGGGTGCGAGTTTGCTTCTTTCTGACAAGTATCATGAATGCATAGTCCTTTTGGACTAGCTGGTAAATGACATAAATTGGAGCAATGTATGCGACCAAATATTTAATAATTTGGGTCAGTATTATGGGTGGTGTTATGCCTTACAACACCAAGGCACGTAATACAGGGAAGTCTCTTTTACTTTATTTTTTTATCTCTGTGTACTGAAAGCTTCTAATTGCCTTTTCAATAAACAGATGCTAATTTGTATTTTCCTTTCTTAATTTCATATACTATAACAGAATAAAAAAAAATAAGTAAATACCCTGAAATAGAACACTAGTCGCTAGCAGTGAATGATCCTGGCAATGCAACTGGCGTTGCTGAGTACTTTCCAAATACAACTGAGTACACTTAAAATGTTAGAAAAAGGATAGATTTATCCTGATTTTTTTTGTTATACTAATGCTGTGAAAGTCTAGCATTCTATTTTTGTTCATCTACCAATCTGTTCAGCATATTTTGTTTAATACTTTAATGGTAGAGTCTATATGCAACCACCCATGTTACATCAGACTCTGCAACTGGAATGTTGTTTACTTTTCACCAAGGCAACTCCCTGTTTTTGTTAATTAATATCTAACAAGGTCCTACAGCTGAGTCCCTTTAAAGTCAAGAATGTACGGGTGTTGAGAGTTTATAGGCACACTGTGCTAGCAGCAGTGTCTTTTGTACAAGTGGCCTGTTAAAGGACACAGTTTGGGGTAGTTTTTTTCATTTTTCTATGTGTATATATTCTTTTATTCTTCCTCAGTTATCTTGGACAGGTTATGCTTGTACTGCACATGCATAGTCCTTTAATCCTTGGTGCCATGAAGTTATTTTCTTAAGCTGCAGAATGAAACTGAGATCTCTAGGAAAGTCTTCTACAGCATTCTCTCAACATTTATTGGGGACTGAAGGAGAACTCACATTTCTGAGGTGGTCAGATTGACAACAGTGGCTTGTGTCTAAAATGCATTTAATTTTTGTTATTTTTGACAACAAGCTGTCCCTTGAATGTCTAAATTACCACAGTACCAGCAAGGATTTATTTGTTAAATATGTACGAGTTTTGTTCAGGCTTGATTTGAAATGATACAAGGAATACAGTATACATGATTTTCGTAGTGCTATTCCACTGTTAAAATGTTTTACTGCCTTTTACTCGGAATATCTGTTTTTACAGGCTTTAATGTGTTTATCTACTTGGTACTCTCCTGGGGTAAGATAGTACTAAATATTGTCAGGATATGTGAATGTATCCATGTGTGTCAGAAAGATTTCACGACTGGAAAACGAGAACCAAGTAGAGACTTCATTTGATAATTTCAGTCTGTACCAGATAAATGTTGCTAGGCTTAGAAATATCCTCTTTCTTTAATAGTCAATTTTTTTAATGTAAAATGTCTTTTCAGTTACCCTCCTCAGTCACTGCCCTGCCTTAGCTGTGTAAGCTGTCTTGAGGCTATACACACTAAGATGCACTGACATGTGATACAGGCTCCTCTGGCATCCCCACTAGTGTCATTCGATCTGTGTGGTCTAAAGAAATGGAAATTTAAAAAATCAGTACATGCAGAAGGACATATTTTTCCACTATGAAAAAGATCTTTTTCATAATTCTGTATGTTTTTGAGCTTTGACCCTACCAGAATATCTCATTAACCTGGTGATGGATAGATATTGCAATTGGCAAGCTGATTAAAACTGTATCTTCAGGCAATCAGAAAAGACCTTCTAATTTAATTCAGTCCTTAAAACCTGTAAAAATACGGGGTTCTATTTTAAGAACGAAGAGTAGGTAAATAGTGTTCCATCCAAAATCTGCCAACTACTGATTGTGTTTGTGTTCTCTTCTTTTTTTTTTTAAGTTCTTTTGTTGTAGGAGGACATCTTGGCAGAGCTTCACATATGTGGTTAAGTGCTTGCTGAGCCACAAGCAAATAATACTGTACAGTTAAGCATTTCTTCCTGCATCACCAATTTCTATTCTCTTGGGCAACAGGAGTTCAAATCTGGGCAAAGATGACAGGCATAGACCTGTCTGATTGGATTAATAGCATAGAAACTGTTGTTAGCCACCATAGTAATATTTTACAGTTGATCTCGTGGTAAGTTTCTCAACCCAGATTTTGATTTTTTTTATACCAGTGAATAGGTCGATAACTTCTGAATCCTAAAGGACAGAAGAATTTGTTTCCCATTTTCAACCTTGGCAGATCCGAATTCTGCTGAAGGAGGTGAAAAAGGGTATGTGGAAACCTTAAGGACAGTGATGATTCAGAGATGACTTCCCCTATATTGACTGTGGGGGAATTCTTTTTAAGTGCTGTGTCATTTTTGCTTGTGTGGCATTTTCAGTCTCTCAGAGTGCTTTTGGAAATAAGAAATAATTAGTTTGAGGAAGTGTTCTTTCACACCTGGAATGGAGCTGGAAGTAGAATTTGTTTATCACTTGGATATTATAATAAAAAGGGGTTTTGATAAATTTATTTAATGATAAAATCAATGCTGCACAGGGAAAGTCATGGGTTTTGATGTTTATTGCTAGAGGGAATGACCTCAAATTGTTCCTTTATCATAACCTTTCAAAAACCTCAAGTAGTATATATTGGGTAGTAGGATTTGTATTTTAGGTTGTACCATGAAATTGAATGCGTGTGAAAGATCTATCTGCAACTTAAAATTTGCTTTTCTGTGTCTTTATAGTTGTGCTGAAGTGACAGTAATAGCTAAGACTAGGGAGGGTAAAGCTGTGTTACAGGAAGTCATACAGAGCTTTTGGACAAGCAGTTCCAAAATTCAGATGATGATGTTCAAGGTGCTTTGAACTCACTTATCAGTGAGGGTGGTGAGACACTGGAACTGGTTGCCCAGAGGAGATTTGGTACCCCATCCCTGGAAGTGTTCAAGGCCTGGTTGGATGGGGGTCTGAGCAACCTGGTCTAGTGGAACGTGTCCCTATCCATAGCACAGGGGTTGGAACTAGGTGATCTTTAAAGTCCGTTCCAACCCATTCTGTGATCCTATGACATGCCTAATTTGTCATTTCTCACACTTGCAAGATGGCATAAATTCAACTTCAGTTCTCTTCAGAATGCTGCAGTAGGCCTTGGTAGTAGGCCTTCAGCTTACAATCGTGTACATGCAATGTGAGACCTAAATCCTTAGGAAAGAAAAAGACAAATATCTTTTGGAAATTAATTTGGTCCTTTGAAGTTACTCCAGTGTCTGGGCAGTCTTAATGTGGTACCAGCTGAAGAGACTTGAACCTTGATTAGGATACCAGTCACAATGACAAAGTCACAACTGCGGCTTTTAAAAACTCTGGTTTATGTTGAAAATACGCAAATGATATATTTGAATTAACGGTTGGAGATAAAGTACCTGTTTCATTTGTCTAACTTTGGTACCATATGAAAAAGGGAGAAGAGTATACAAACACAAGGAGGGGGAGTCCTGGGTTTGGGGGCTTTTTTTTAACAAAACTAAATAAAGTTACAAATTTAAAAAAACAAACTATAAACTATATCTTGTTCTTTTAACGAACAGAAATAAATTTTTGAAGTACAGTTCTTTTTTTCCCCAACTAGGAGCTTTTGCTCATTTATTCTCCAGCTCTTCCTTCTTTTGAAGCTGTCTATTTTATCTCCCCTTTAATGTGTATTTACATTGAAGGAAAGATGGTAGTATCTGGTCCTGAAGATCTTTTAATAGAATTAAACAATTCTGGGGAATCCCTGGTAGACAGGTAGTAGTAGAGTGATAATTTTCAGGGCAAAGTATGAATAGAATTTTTGGGATTATGAAGTATGTAGCCTGAGACTTGATAAGTAATAGTTTATAGTCAGCTGTTCTCCAGACTTCCCTTGCTTTTACATGTATTGCATTTTTATTTCTTGCAAAGTTAGAAAAATGAGACTATGGATGTAAGTCCTTTTGCAGCATTTGGTTAGAAGAGCTACAGTTAGTTACTTTTAGTCCAGGCGAAGTTTGCATAAATGTTCTTCAGGTTCTGAACTAATTACATATTGAATAGATATATTGTCCCTTGAAGGCTAGATAGCCTTTTCCAAGTACTGACCACAGCTTTAATAGGTCACTTTCCAAAGTAGGTCTCCAAAGAGAAAGCAATTTGGAGCAGGTGTTACACAACTCATAGGAGTGCAAGTTTGACATGTAAAAAACCTGGATGTCTTCCTTTTTTCCTGACTAATACATGGGTTTTGAAGTCACTTACTAGGCAATACATCTGTGCATTTCAGTTCCTATTTTTCATGTATTGTCAAGTTGAAAGATGAAAATTAGATGTTTCCCAACCAATTTTGTTTTTCATGTTCTGAAATTATGTAAGATGCCATACAAAAGAAATTTACAGATATGCTGAATCAGTTGGTAACAGTTGCATGTCACAGGTTTGGCAGACTTGAAGAATAGAAAGTGGTTAGTTACAGGGAACAATCCAGATATTAGTATGTAGTACTTGAAAAGTTTGCAATGCATATAACCATGACCTCCAGTCTCTTCAGTAATACTATTGCAATTGCTAATTTCTAACAAAAAGCTACTTTCAGGGAGTCAGGTCAGTCAGAGCAGAGATGCAAATCATTTCTGTTTCCTTTGTTTGAAGAGTGTGTCTTTGTGTAGCTCAGGTGCTAAAAACATCAACACAGATTTTCAGAAAATCTGCCTCTCATAAAAGAATGAGATAGTTTCATTCTTCTTGACCACTTCTGCCTTTCAGCATAGGATTTCAATGTAATTACAAGTCTAAAGTGTCTCAGATGGTGACCCCCACTCCCCTCTCATCTATCTTACATGATTCTAGAGTAGTATCAACCTTCAGATCTTTCTTTATTGTAAACTTAAAAGTGTCTTTTTTTCTCCCATTGGTATTCTTTTCTTTCTGAACTTGTTCGTGCTTAAAAGTACAACTTACATTCTTTCACAGCAGGAAATCTCTGGTAACTTACTGCTGGGGCGTTGCCTGTATCTTAGCAAGGTCGCATCAGTTTGATGACCTTTTACAGTGATTAAAGGTGGCAACAAGTTAGGAAGAAAGGGATGGCTGTGAAATCTGTCAGTGTTTGATTTTTATCTGGTTTGGATGTAGCAAAGAAATTGAGTGGTACTATGGAAGTGAATTGGTTGTCTTCTAATTTCTCGTTGACAGACCTTTGGTTTGATAATCACTTCCATTCTTACAAATCTTGTTTGAACTCCCAATGAAATAGGGAAGCACTGACTTTGACCATAACTACTGAATTTGCCTCACCTGCTTAGAGGGACTTCCTGTGGGCTTTTATCCTAAGTTTGGAGGGCTCATATGGACATACTTTGGTTGGTGCTGTATTATGGAATTCTGTTTCATGGACTGTGGATTTCAGTACCAAGGTGTTAATTTGCAAGACTTCAAATAAATTGGACTATCTAGTTATACTTGCTAATACTTTTACCTCACTTCCCTTCAATAAAATTACCTTGAATATCAAGTTTGCATTATAACTCTCCCAAAGAGCAAACAAAGAGAAGAATGTTACACCAAGTACAATGTTTGTAGTTGTCTTTCCTTTCTCTCCCCCGGCCTGTTAAAAAAATGATCAAAGAGAGATAGCTGTATCTCATCACCCACACCTCTACTCTATGTTGCAGTACCTTGAAAACAAGGAGCACACAAATGGAATCAGGCAGCAGCATTGGCTGATTACAAAATTTGTTCATGTAAGAGGCCTTAGCAGCTATGTTTGTGATTGCTATAAGATCTTTAATCAAAACTCCAGCACTGCCTGTAAATGGATCTTCTCTAGTGTGTAAATGCATCCCTAAATCACAGCCATGTTTGGGGGATGGAATTTGCTTGTCCTCCTCCCTTGGCATCTTGCAGCTAGCCATACCTGTATGCAAGGATATCACTGTGTGCGGCAATTTGCTGGTGGTGTCTTTAGGCTAATTGTGTCCTTACTTGACTCCACCTACTCTGAGAAGTTTGACATACCCTGTTTCCCAAAGTAAATAGTGTTTGGGGTTTGGTTGTTTTGTTCATACTGTTTCATCCCCACAGAGGAATGAATAGAGCCATTTTGTGATCTTGATTCTCAGTTTACTTCCTTCAGTCTTCTCTTAAACCTCATCACAGTAAGTGTTAGTGTTTCAAGTTCTCTTTCAAGCACATGCCATCCAAGACCTGGTGGTATGTGAAATGTCGTGTTAGGCAACTGTTGATGTTGTCAAAGGGATTGTGTGTTAAGCTGGGGTGGGGAAGGTATCTCAGTGTGTTTTGCAGAGTTGTGCATTTTTAAAATCACCATGATCCCTGCCATATACTTGTACTTGCAGAAGAGGGCAGGGTCCTACATCTTCAGATGGGGTTCTTTTCCAGATGTTACAACCAGCCTGAGTTCAAGTCAGACAAGTCAGGTCGTTGCTGCAGAGCTGTTGAAGTACTCAAGGGAAGGTCTTTATTTATTTGAATGTTTCATTCTTTTCATTAAATCTAAAACTCTTTGAAGGTATCCCACCTTTTACTTTGCTGATCACAAAACTAGTTAACTCTAAAACCTTCTCTGGGAGAAAAGAAAGTATAGCCATTCTAAAGTTCTACCTTTTTCTCCCCATTAGCTCAGATTACACTAACAACTACTGCAATTTTAAGCAAACACCGTCATTTAAATGATTAGTATCTATTTTAATCACACAATACTGGGACAATCCTTTTAATTTTTTTTTAATGTAAATAGAGAGATACCTGTTTGTGATTAAATTTTAGCACTGTAAATTGCCTTGCAGTATCATCTAAACATGCCACCCCAGTAGAAAATCATATGCATGTGCAAAATGAGAGCAAAGTTTACAGAAACAGGGCTAGCATGTATGATAGTTTGGCCTAAGAATTCTCCAGCCCTGAGCCATTGGTGGCTGAGGAAATTTGATTCATGTGTGTTCAGTAATCCTGAGTGAATTTCTCTTTCATGTACTTGTCCAGCCTACCCTTTGCATACATATTGCAACAGGGAGTTTCATAGCTCCACTATATTTTGCATTAAGATGTACCTCCTTTTCGTTTTGGAACTAGCTCTTCCTGTTAGCTTGGTGTAATGCTGACCACTACACTTGTGTTGGAAGAGACAGCAACTAGTCAGAGCTTATTCACATTTTCAACATCACTCATCATGTTATGGTAATCAGTCTCTTGTCCTCATTTTGTGTTTTCCAGACTGAGTTGTCCTGCAGATGACTTTCTACTTCTTTCCTCATAATCCCTTACTTCTTTTTGTTTTGGCTTTTTTTTTTTTGTGCTGAGCTGACATTTCAACTGAACTTTCATAACCCCAAGAGCAGCTGCATGTTCAGTTTGGTGTCCATTTTACATTTTTGGTTAGGGTTGGTTTTTTTGCATGTATCACTTCATACCTGTGTTAAATCTTCTCTTTCTTACCTTCATTCAGTTTTTCTGCTTCGAAGCCTGTTCATTACTCTTCGTGGTTGGAGCTTGTTTTGACTACCTTCAATAACCTATCATCCCTGGACTGCCACCTGGCAGCTCACCTGTTTGTCAGGTCATGTACAAACATTTTTAACAACACAAGTCATTACTGAACGCTCCTAC
This sequence comes from Atrichornis clamosus, assembly GCA_013400975.1. Taxonomy (NCBI): domain Eukaryota; kingdom Metazoa; phylum Chordata; class Aves; order Passeriformes; family Menuridae; genus Atrichornis; species Atrichornis clamosus. The sequence continues at coordinate 108,089 of WBMZ01010327.1, forward strand.
TGACTTAACCCCACTGTTGGATCTAATTATTTATTTACGCTTCTTAGGGACTCTTTCAAAGAGCTTCCAGAGGTATGGAAGACAAGACTACCCCTAACTGGGAAAGAATCAGTATAGCTTTTACACAATGCATATGCACACATACATGGTGGGGGGAAGGTTGTGAAATGAACCTAAAACTTAGGGAAGCCCTCACAGAAAAAAACCCCCAGCTTTCATCATGTCTTTGTCATTTCCACGGCCACCTCCTTTACCTTGGTTTTATCTTGAGTGAAAAACCTTAGTTTTGCTGTGCTTAAAACCAGTGGTGAGGATTCTGCAGATACAGGTGGCTCTTGGGCTACTATTTACTAATGTTAAATGGTCATTGACTTTTTGCTTGTGGTGCCCATCATCAGTGCAACAGAGAGCACAGTGCTTGAGATGGCCTGCATTGACTCCAACAAGGGATGACCAGTCTTTGAGCATCTTATGAGAAACTAAAGGAAAGTTTAAAAAAAAGTAGAACTACGTTCAGGAGTATCCCGTGCACTCACCAAATGGAAACAGTTTAAACTGCCGTGAGTTGTGCTGGAGGGGTTTTGTCCTGCAAGAGCTAACTATCCTTGCGAAACAGACAATTGTTTTACAGTAACTTGGTAGCAAATCAAATGGTGAGTAGCTTTTGCTAGAAAATCTTGCTAAACAGAACTCCCTGAGAGCAGGTTGGTTTGGTTTTTTTTTTTTTTACCCTTTCAGTGTATTAGAACAGAAAAATCTGCTCAGAGTTTTCTGAAAAGCCAAGTGGTAGAAGAAATGAGAACAACAAGGATGTGTCCCTACAGGTCTTTTTTTGTACAATGTTTTATAGATAGTGTTGGAGATGGGTAGTCGAAGAACTGGTTTCTGGAAATGCAGGACCTTCCCTGACACATGCATTTTGCTTTAGTTTTTAAAATTCTAGCTGGAGAAGATGGACAGAGTACAAAAACATCTTCTAACTTGAGAAATGGTGGTAAAGCTTCTGTATTTTCTGCTGTACCCAGTGAACATAGGCAAGTTTCCATCCCTTTCTTGTATTTTGACCATTAGTTTCCTTGTGTTGATTCATTCACCTTCTTTTCCTACCCACTAAGAAAGATTAGTAAACTTACTGTGAAACTACCAGAAGTTCCCAGAGCCTTTTCTCTAATACAAACTCCCAGCTTAAAATAAAAAAAAAAGCCAACTGGCTGATGGAATCTTCTAAATTTTACACTATGGGTACTGCCCAAGAAGAGATTCGTAAATACGTGTGTCCAAAACTATAAAGATTAATAGATTCCTGCTCTGGAACTCTGAGGAAAAAGAAAGGTCATATCCCTAAACATAGACTAAAAGACCTTTGTCAGATGTTTTCAGTGGTATTAAGCAACTCCTGCTTTCCAGTAAAGCTGGAAGCCGGGAGAGCGAACAACCTTTGAAATCTGCTACAATTGGAAATTGCCTCATACTTTCCATTATAAATATTTTTCTTTTGTTTCTCTTATTTTAAAAATTTTCAGTTGTGGACTGAGGTTTTCCATTTGAGATAGCTGTTTCAAAAGAGTACTGCTTTGAAGCCTTCTTAGGACTAACATATTTATCTTACTGATTCAGATTTCCATCCCTCAGAGGCATCAATACTTTTTTCTGTGACAGTGTCGAGTTATGCCCTCTTTTAGCACTTCAGGTTTGCAGAACTTTGTACAAGTTTACTCTTTTGAGTATGCACACATGTGCACTAATGGTAAAGAAAGTAGATTGCAAGCACTATTTTGCCTGTCTTGGGGTTGTGGTTAAGAAAGCATTTGTAGAAGCTCTCACAAGTGTGGTTTTGACAAATGATTTACCTAATGGGATGAAGTTTCCTATGCTTGTTCTTATTCAGGAAGTGTCTGAGGAAAAATTGTTCCTCTCTCTGAATTGCATGTGCAATGTGAGTTTAATGAGTTGATTTTCACTTTTTAATTTAAGCTTTCAGGTTAATCAGTGGGGTTGGTTTGGGGGGTGGGTTTCTTGGAATTGCTGTCATTTTCTGCATAGACAGAGGTTGAGATCTTAGCTCCGTAACCACTGGTGATCTCTGCCAAGAGCTTCAGTTCCTCCGTGGATTTGTTGTCTGGTGGGAAACTGGGGTTATTTTTTAATCTGGCTTCCTAAGAAAATTGATTTCATTTCCTATAAAATTAGTATGACCATGTTGTCTGTACATACAGGTATCTGACATTTTTGTCCTACTACCTTTTTTGAGCCTGCTGGTTAATTTAAAAAAAACTTGGCAGGAAGATGGAAGTCTTGAAAATAGGGAATTCCCATACTTTCATGATGATAACCACTCAGACGAGGCAGATACTGTTACTGCCACCTGAAGGAAAGGCTGAAACCCCTCTGTAACTGTAGTCAGTGAACAGAGAGTCAGTATGGGATAAATAAATTACAAATATTCTAATCTTAGGAAGTGCTTCAGTCAGAATTCGTGCCTTATTAAACATCAGGATAAAAAAGCCTCTCTTCGGTCAAGATTCCTATCCTGAATGCATTCTCTGATGTCTTGTAGGGCATGAACACCATTCGAAACTTTTCACTTGGCAAAGGCATTTAGGACATCTTTCCAGTGTGGTTTCTCTGATGTTTAATAAGGAGTGAACTCTTGCTGTGCTGTGGCTTTAACACAGCCCATGTAAAAAGTCCGTCTGATGCTTTGTAGAAGTCCATTGGAAACCAGACTTTGTTACTGTGCAACTTGTGAACTTCCTCCTTACTTATCCTGTGAATAGTCCTGATTCATGCAAATACTGATAGGTAAACATTGACTGGCAGGTACTCAGGCATAAAGGAAATATGGAGATTACATCCGTGGAATATTATAGCTGATGTTTACGTACATAAAACTCATAAAGTAATTCATCAACCTTTACTAGGTCATATCCATATACTGATATGGCATTAACATTGGTAACATTGTGTTATAGCACGTGTGTGGAAGAGGATCAAATTACTATACATGTGTGAACCAAAACTTTGAAATGGTGATTCTTTTGGGGGTTTTGGGGAAAAAAAGTATTTACTCAATATTATGCATTTTGTATTTGAACTTAGATATGACATGCAGGTGGTTATACGGGTAAAAAGGCAATATCTCATTTTATCGAGTAGACATTCAGATAAGTATATATGTGTCCAAGATTGTAGTAACTGAAATAAATATATAGTGTATTGTATCCAGTATATACAAATGCCAAGTTTGAACCAGTGTATTTAAAGAAAAAGGATAAAATAAGAGAAGTTCTTGGATTTGCTGTACTGCATGAAGTCAGGATTAGATAAATAATTTTAAAGACTCTCATCTCACTATTGCTTTCTCTTTTAGCTTGAAAACAATATATTAGGTACAGTAGATCCAAATTCTATGGTTCTAAGTACATTGTTATTTTAAACCAAGGTGGATAAGAATTTATCTAAGTAAAAGAGGATCAAATACATCATTCCCTCATTTGTATCACAAAACAGCTGGGTTTTTTTAAACCCTATGTCTGATTCTTAATCTGAAGTGAAATTAGGCATGTGCAGTATCCTGGAATTGCATCACTACCCTGAGCTCTTAGTGAAGAAAATCTCAAAGTGGGAGAGAAGTATGATTTCTTTGCTGTCAGTGTAACCCCTGCAATTTTTAAAGAAATTAAAAATGACCAGTAGCCAAATAAACATAACTGTAGTAGTAGTTACTAAAGGCAAGGCCTTCAGTCATTTGGAAGAAGGAAGCCCAATGAACAGAGGCTATGTACAGGAAAGTTTAGATTTAAATTCAGAACTGTATTTTTTTTGTTTTATAGGGTCAGTTTATTTTTTTTCTTTTTTACTCCAGCTTCAGCAGACCTAAAATCTTCATAAGCTAACACATTCATTATAATTCACTTTAAAACATCCAATGATGGCCTGTATGTTGGAGACAGGAAATAGAAAAAGAAGCAAAGAGCATGTGATTTCTGAGAACTTCTGTCTCCACAACAAAATAATAACCTAAGAATGTAGAAGTCCCAAATCAGCTATTCCTGCCCCAGGGTTGGCAGGTAAACTAGGATTCTAAAATACTATTTATAGATTTTAATAATACGGAAGGTTTCATCTTTTACATTCTTTAGTCAATTCAAAAATAACTTTTCATGAGTGACAGAACTTCACAATAAAAAAAGCTTGTGAAGTTGTCTCGGTCTGAAATCATGTACTTCTGTGGTTACAGATCAATAGCATATACAGTGTGCAGCATCTTCTTTAAATTTTGTAAAATGAGAAAACAGTTAGCCTGCCTGGGTAGCTAGTGTACAAGGGATTTTGTTGACACTGTGATGTTACTAGCTGATGGAAAGCAGAATTTTGGATAAACTGAAATGACTCAATAGTAAATTTCACCTTGAAAGATTCTGAGGACTGCTTGAGAAATTCTGGTCATACTCAGCTTCTGAAGTAGTTGTGAGTTCTACTCTGCTTTTATTAGAGTACAATAGTATTCATTCCCTGACATAAATTGTATCAAGGATTGTATGTTAATGTATTTGAAGCAACCTGTAGAAGCACTATATACTGTTTGTATTACGTGTTCTTAAAACACTTCACATTTTTAGGGTAAAAGGTATTTTAATACGGCATTTAGTACTACTTCAGTGCTTTTATTTTTACTAATCTTCTGATCTTTTTTACAAATCTATATGACTCAAGAGCCTTAATATAATTTCCAAAAAGAAAAGACTTTATTTAGGAAGCTATTCTAGATGTAGAGTCCTAATATTTCAGTCTTACTAAAAGACAGAACAGAAATTATTTTTAAACTGACATTCTTCCTGAAAATGTCATTCTTCAACTTCTAAGGCTAGTTTATGAAAGCATCCAATATGTATTCGTAAATGCATCTACTTGCAGATACCATTTAGGCCACCCCTTTGTCTTACCTCTCAACCTCTTAAATGTTAAGTAATATTAATCAAATCCTTAAAAGGTGTTAAGGTATGCTAATGTGAAGGTGGAATTTTTGTGTTTCAGTGGCCATGTAAGTATTTGCAGCTTCTAAGGGAAAGAGGGATAGCTTTAAGGAAGGTTTAGGGTATGGAACTGTCTGTATTTGACTCTTGGCCTGACTGATGTCTGTATGTGCACTGTGCATGCTCATGATCTCTTCTGGGAAAAGGGGAATCTTTGTAAAAAGGACTTTTTTGCTCCAGTCTGCTTTGCAGCACATGCTGTAATGAAAGTGCTCCATGAACAGAATCCAGGCATCAGTGTAAACAAAATCCTGGATTACCTGTATTCACCTTTTGACCAAGTAAGTGCTGCTCTAAGTTACAAATTATGAAGTTTCCTGTTTCTTGTGTATGTATGGGGTCCCTGCTTTAGTTTTAACACAATGAAGACCTGTGGGTTTATTTTCTGCCTTTTTTGTTTTTAAAGCAGACCTGTGTCTGCCTTTGTACAGAAGAAACCTTTGCAAGGCCAGAGTTTCCAAGTGCCAGTGTTTTCTTCTGAGAATTTTTCCCCAGTCTTTCCACCTACCAAAGGCTGCATTTATGCAATATGATACATAGCTCTGCTTCCCTCTGTTTCGAAGAGAATGTATTAGGATGAATTTTGAATTGTGTTCATAGGAACAAAACAGACTTACACAAATTCCTTTGGTAAAGACTCTGAAAGGGGCTGTAAAAACTGTCTGAGAGATTGATATCGCCTTGTTAAATGAGTAAGGGTTTAACATGGTTCATATTAGCTTGTCAAGCCACAGTGGCTGTGTTTACATGAAAAACTGATGTTCTCTTGCCTTGTGTCCACATGTGTATTTGGCTTACATAAAACCTGAGTTCGCTCGGCCTCTTGGAGCGTTTAGCAGGAGCACCAGACCAGACTTGTAGCATTCCACATCATTTGTGAACATAAGATAAAGCAAATTTCAAGATCTGAGCAAGAATGCCCTTTAATCATGCTGCATACACATGGAAATCAGTGTCAGAAGCCAGATGTATGAAAGAAAAACATTTTTCTCTAACTTTCTGTCTCCCTCGGGCATTCTTATCGATGACCCAAATGCTCAACTTCTTATCCAGAAGTTTTCCAGCATGTTGCTCTCATTTCATTTCTGAAATTTTTCTGCAAGTTTTCTTGCCCTCCTCAGTATGTATTTCTTGTTCTTCATGTGAGCTAATTAAATGTGATGCTGATGATGCAGGGGACAGGATGTTTCATACAAAATGTTTCTCCAGATAGATGAGATTCACAAATGAGGATTACTGTCTGGCCTGAGGAGAACGGAAAAAAAATTACATGAGAGAAGTTTACAACACAGCAGTATTTTAGCACAGAGGCAAAAAATTAATGTTCTACAAGACGACTATGTCACTGGAAGTGTTAGGCATTAAGCACTAAAGGAAAATATTAACAATAAGAGGTAATTACTGTAATTTGACAAGTAGATTAGGGAATATAAATAAAATAAGGAACAAAATGAGCAAGTGCAATCACAAAACATAAAAGGCTGCAAAGTTATAGGAAATGACTGTTCTTCAGAAAAAGGCGAGAAAAGTAGGCAGGGAAGGCCATAGAGTCATACAGATTTTGAGAGTCATTTTCCTGCTTTGTGATTAAGACACTGCTGGTTAGCTGGGTTTAGTAAAAGTGCTGGAAAATTACCTGCATGTGAGCAGTCACAGTATAGTAAGCTGGATGTTACTGAATGCGTTCTGGGAGAGTGATCAGAAATTAAAGGTATATAGGGCATGTGTTTGTAAATATCACTGATACCATCTTAGAGCAGTTACTAATTTATGTTATCCACTTTATTGATGGATAATAAGAGAAGATGTATATGGATTTGTGATAAATATTCTGTTCAGTTGAATTGTTTGTGAGATCTTCATCACTAAAGCAGAATGGATTATAAAAGAGCTATTAAGCACTGTGTAACATACCACCCAGGCTTCAGTGCAGGAGGAATGTCCAGTGATCCTTACAATAAATAAATCCTGGATTCTTTCATTAATTTACAGGGTGCTACTATTTCAGAGGAGAATACTGTTAACAGCATACCAGCACTCCAGTTTTCTTTTTCATTTTCTTGTTTATGCAGAAGTTTATAATTCCTAGCTTCCGTCTTCATGCTAAGCCATTTTTAGTTCCTTTAACACAGTTCTTCAAGTCATTATATTTTTCCCTTGAAGTAGAAGAGCCAATGCCCAGTATTATTTTACTTGCTACTTAGAAGGCCCTAAGTATATTCACAGTTAAGGTGGTTAAAAATATATCAGCAACACAGGTAATGCCATTAAAAGTACCTTTCTGAAGAATAGGAATTTGAAATGTAAATTTCTTATAACAGACTCAACTTTCCTCCTTCACAATTCATGTGAAGTAGAAGTGGGGATAGTGCATAATTTTAAACAAATTCCTGGGTTTATGTTGACATCTCAAATCAGTGCAGGATGGAAAAGTTTTGCACTTCAGTTACAGTTCACTTTTTCTTCGCCCAAAATGCTGTTTTGTCTTGGCTGTGACAAGTCTCCAGGCTCTTTGACATTTGCTTTTCTTCCTGAGATCCATACAGAAGAAAATTGAAGCAGGTTAGGCTACATAGTCTTCTTCTTGGCATCTTAATTAATTTCTTTAATCTTCACTTACATGTTTTTGAACTTCTGTGGAAACGAAAACAAAACAGGACTGCACAGTGCTTTCTTTATTTACTTATCTGCCCATGTTGCTTATCTTATCTACCTTTTCTTTTCAGTGATGTTTGCTGCTGCTCTGTTTGTCTGGGTTTCTTTCCTACAGCTTTTCCCGGTTGTTTAGGGGTTTTATTTGCTATTATTTCCTTATTGCATTGAATTCTCTGTGAAAATCTTCTTTGACATTTCTTCACTTCTCATTCAGGTTTCTCTTAATTTTCTGCCAACCTTTAAGAAATAAGCAAAATGCTTTGGAAATTATTTATCTCCATTGTAAGTGTTCAAGGTTTAAGTCTCCTTGCTGCAATGCGTGTGCTTCCTATCATCTCATTCAATTTCTCTCTCTCCAGTGTAGTGTGAAATACTGGACTGTGAAAGTGCTTCAGGACAGGAACCATGCCCTCCTGTTTAAACTGAGGCATCTAGCAACTGATTCAGGGCATTTATATATCTATATATGTATCTCATATATATAAATATATATATATATCTCATATATATGTATATTTACATATCTGTTTCCTGTGAATATTGTTAGTAATTAGAATTAATATTAGTAAGCAGTACCTTTGTTTCAGGGGAGAGGGAGGGATACGTCAAAGCCCTTTTTTTAATATCAAAAGAAGTGTCTCTAAGATCAGTTCTTCTGTCATTTGTTAAGGATTCTCATTATTATTTGCCCCAATTGACGGAGTATAGCACTTGCAATACACTTTGTTATTAGTGTTTTATGAAGAAAAACGAAGGGGGCATCAATTCGGTAAGTTGCAACGCAAAAGTAAAGTTTGTCAGAATTTTTTAGCCTTATAAGAGAGAATCACACTCTTTTTATAGCCTGTGGAACTTTTCATATTGTCTTTTTGAGCCTGTTCATAGTGTATTATGAAAAATAATTCTATATTAATACTTCCAAACAGCTTGAAATATATTGCTTTTATGCTTTTCACTTTTGTTTTATGTTGACAGAATGAGTAGGTGACCACAATTTTTGTACCATTTTATAGAGTGTTACTGTTGACACCAGCTAAGTTAACCTGTATTTTAAGCTACTGTACACTTAGAAGCCTCAGTGATAATTTCAATTGCACTAGCTTGGACTTTTCCTCAAGTTTGTACCTGGAGGTCGCAGAGAGAAATGGATTGTGCTGGGCTGCCTGCCTGCTGTAATCTATGGATCAGTTAGTAAAAGTGAGTCCCCTCGCCCAGAGAAGAAAGCAACGTGGTGGCTGTTGTAGGCAGAGTGCTTGTATGCCCCGTGGTAGCTCGGTGTGGCACCAAGCGTCCCATCAGCTGGGTAATAAGTGTGACTCTCTTGTGGGTTTGTTCCTTCAGAGAATGAGAGATCTGAGCATGGTGAAGAGCTCCCTTTTCCAGCACTGGCAGCCCAGGCTTTCACTCCCTCAACACATCAGTAGAAATCTGTCAGTCCCCTTTATGCAGAATCTTTCTGTGTGTAAAGACCCATTAAGCAAGGGAAGAATCCTTTCAGTTCTGATTTATCCAATACAGAGGAAATGCTAACATTTTCAGACTCCTATGCTATCAACTAGCAGTAAGGAAAACTTCATACTGCAAGAGTATCTGTTCTTTCTCCCTCCAGCTCTGAGTACTGTCAGGGAAGGGATGAAAAGAAACATATTCTAATTTAATTATAGTGTTAACAATCTAGTAATCACATGCTTCTCAGGTTATTTTATTTGAGAAGGAGTAGAATCCTGGGGACAGAGCTCCTATCCTCACAAATCTTTCAATATTGATTCACTGTAGCTATGGTTTGCACATAAGTCTGATAAAGTCTGCTAGAACCTAGAATCTGTGCAGTTAATGTAAATGTTTCCTTGGTATAACCACTTTGTCTGAAGTGGATAATACATTGTAGACAGCTGCTTCTTTCTTACAATTTTACCTGCAGCAGAAGGCATAGTATTTATTAGCAGTTACAGAGGACTTCATCCCACAGCTTTTATACTATTCTATGAATATTATTAAACATCCAAGTACTTCAGTATAAGCATCTGGACATGACAGGTGGGCAAGCAGAGAAGCAGAATGGTTCCAATAACATGCTAGATCATACAAAGTCAGCAGAAGAGCTGCAATAAAGCTCAGTAATTCTGACTTGCAGTTTTCTGCACACTCTTTGAAACCAAAATACATTCTGATTTTAGTATTTGCTCTTTACAGTGATTATTGCATATTTTTTTCCAGTCAGTAGTCAGGAGGAGCTCAGGTATTTACTCTGAACCTGTATTAGGTCAAGGTAAAAAATGGTATTATACTTTCAGCTCTAATGGCCAGCTACTGAGTCTGAGTTTGACAAGGATTCTTTCTCCAGATAAATAGATTTGGCATAGTTTTCCCTCTAGGTCTCTTCGTGATTGTATCTTTTTTCCTGTACATTCAACAATATAGCTGCCTTACATTATATCTGTTAGCTGAAAACATACATTTCTGTTTTACCAGTGTTAAAGTAGAAGTAATTCCAAGTAAAAATTGTTTCTTTTAAAATAGAAAGGAATTTTTTTTTTAACACACTTTCCTTTGTGATAGATTTGAGTGGGCAAGCAATATGTTAATTATATTTGCTTTAAATGGAGTATTACATGAAACGGAAGAAAATACTGCCACAAACCTAGACTGTCCAATTTTTCAGTACAAAAGTAATGTTCTGTTATCTTCCTGTTAAGCTCTGTGTTGCTGATCGAAGCACTGTCCCAAGGCTTCTGCCAAGCGCCGCATAATGTTTGTCTGATAGGAGGGATTTGGTTACAGTCGAGCAAGTCTGAAAAATGGTAAACTGACAGCAAATCTTGGATCATGGTTGGTAAGGCAGTTTTTGTGGTCACGTGCTTTTATTTGATGTGGTTCCTTGTGTCTCCAGTGCCAAATGGTGTAATGTGCTAAAGTGATGAAACTGCAAAAGAAAAAAAAGTCAACTATTTACTTCAGCAACAAAGGAGAAAGAGAATGGAGAAGGAGATCAAAGCCCTTAACATGCTTCTCAAAATAGGAAAAAAGAGCAAAAAGAAGGGAATTTCTTTCCACAGGCTTGAGGCTACTCTTGCAGATAGCCATCATGAGTAATAAAGCCTTTAAATGCTTATGTAGGTCTGCAGTGTGCGTCGATTTCAAAATACAGCACATATTACAGAGAGTTAAAGAGGGCATATCTTGGTAAAATAAAAGGCTATAGCCTAAAGTCTACTTCCCATCACTTGTACGTAGATTTGAACATGCTTTAACATTGGCCACACTGAGAGAAAAGCTCTGAGTTACTGTAAACCAGAATAAAAGGTTTTTCCATGAATAAGAAAGGTTTTTAATTGTTTACATTTTCAAAGCTAGACAAATATTTAACTGTATCATTCACAATCATTGAAATTGTCATTTCCTTATTTTATATGTGTTTTGCAGAATGTATTGGAATTAGAAATGTTGAGTGCAGTCAATATTTTGTACCACTTTCTTTTGGTATAGAGCTCTTTAATGCTATGTTCACACTGTATTCAGGATAAGTATAAATTCTTCTTTACAATTCTGGACCTCCTTTCCCAAATACACATTTTTTACTCTTCCTTCCTTGGAGAAAAAAACCCCTGCTATTGGGTAAGGTACCTCCTTTTAAGGGCATGAAACATTTCTGTAGATGTTCTTTTCTTTGTGATACTTATTTCATAGAAAAGCTTATGCAGTTTTTGGAAATGGGGAATGGGAACAGATAAGGGGTGGGGCACAAGACATAAACTGTAGTACCATAACCTGTGTTAGCACACAACTTTTTAAATTGTGATGTAGAGGTTAGTCTGAAATAATGCTCATTTTTCAGACTCAGGTTAAAAGTTTCCCAACAACCTAGAAAAACCCTCATGTTTTCTGCTTGGAGAAAGAGGAAAGCAAAATGAATTGCAGGGCAGGGTTGGTGTGAATGAAAGAGTTACAGGGAACTAGGCAGGCCCAAGAGAGTATGAGGAGAGTCTAGGGAAGGGGGCAGGGATGGGGATAACAGCATTTCTTCACATGCCTGAAAGTCTACCTTGCTAAAGCTTCTCTAATGAAATTTCTCTAGCAATGCTTTTAAGAAAGGATAAATAGCTGTTTCTTTACACGTAAATGCTTAAGAACAAAAGCAGTCACTTCTGTAAACCCATGAATTAATGCTATGCCATTTTTTAAGGATTGTCTCTTGAGAAAGGCATTTTAATTAATTATAAGCTATCAAAAAGTGCGAAAGAATTTTGCATTTTGTATGTGGGCCTGACTAAATAGATCCATTGAGAGACAGACAGCAAGTCACTTGGAATGCACCAGTCAACAGCAAAATGTAAACATACTCCAGCTATGCTTTCTGAACTTGTATTTCAGCACGTCGCAGAAGAAAACTTCTATTAATACAGGCTGACTGCTGCACTTGTTGAATTCAGTAGTGAGTTCCTCACAAAATCGAGTTCAATTCACAGACCATGGATCAGAACCATGTTGTGTCTGACTCTGGAAACCCAGAAGGACAGGAACTTGCTGCAGAGGAGTCTCTGCTCTGTTTTAAAATGAGATGTCTGAAGCTGGCTTGCAGAGCTGAGTAAAAGCAAGCAAATAAAATTCTAAGGCTAACAGATCTTTGTGTTCCTGCACGTTTGTCCAACCTTATCTTAGAGACAGGTAGATCTACCATGTATTTAATCTTCATCTGGTACTAGTCCTAATTAAATAGCATCCACTAAGACTGGTGCCTCGTGAATTGTGAAAATTAGAGAAAGTATCAGACTGTTAGAATCCTAGCCTTTAAAAAGTAGAGTTCACTGGAAAAAACTGTAAAAATCAAACACAATTCAGTTGGTTGTACTGAAACTAGACTTATTCTGGCAGCTGTAGGGGAGCAATTGTCTATATTTTAAAACAAACAACATCCTTATCATATCTCTTGATGGTTTTTAACTTCTTTTGTTGTCTTGATAAAATGAATGGGGAGTGGGGTTGTAAGGGATATATAACACTGATATGAAGAAGGAAGGCTTCATTACAAATAGAAGCGTGTAAGAGCTGTGCTCCAAGAGACCCAGCTATGTGGAAAGCAGATCTGATGTGCAGCAATCTTTAGCTCGTGCTGGTGAAATATCTTGGCAAATGGAATGTTCTTGACTATAAAAGCACTTGTCCCTGACTTATAGCACTTTGGTGCTTTTTCTTTTGATTGAACTATGAGGTACCCCAAAAAGTGGCCTTAGATACTGATCTGCATGGTGACATTCTCTTGCCTAATTGTCTCGGTTTTACTTATTTCTTTGCACTTTTTGCAGGTCCTTCTTTGACATTGTGTAAGTCACTTCTTTCTTCAGTTGCAGGTTTATTATAAGTCAAATGAATTATTACGGCCTCTTGCCCAGTTTCAGGGTTGTGAGGTACTGCAAATATGTTCCTTTAGCACAACAGAGACATGGTAGTACAGTACAGTCAAATCAACTCTGAGCAATAGCTTCCTTACCTGTTTAAAAACAAAAGGTAAATACCAGTTTAATGTAGCAGATTAATCTTAATTGCCAAATGTTTATAGAAAGTTTTGAGATGGTCAGAGGCAAAGTCCTGTGCAAATGCAGTATTTTATTAAAATACTTAATAAGCAGATTCTCTGACCTAGTAGAGGGAACAAAGAAGCCTGTCCACTCTTAATTTTCTCTACCCATAATTATTTCTACAGAACATAAATTACATATTGTATAGCTTTATTCTGTTTTCAGAGGATAATTATACTAGAAATTCCAGCCTTCTTTCTGTGGAGAGACCTCTTTCTCAGAAACCACGCCTTTCAGCAGTCTGTTTTTCTTTTGAAAAGGGCTGGATTTCCATTTATGTCAACAAGTTTTTATGGGCTGCATTCATCCAAGAGATGAATGCAGGTAAAATGGGAAGCCCATACTCACAAATCGTAATAATTCAGTCAGGAAGATGTATTGGAAGCTGATGATATAGGAATGGAAGCTTTTTTTGCATGTGTAATCTGTTAGAGATTACTCTTAATTTCATGCCTGCTCTTGTAACTAAGAGAGAAGCCTGTAATTCCTGTTGTAGTCGTCTGAGTACCTCCAGGAGTATGTCCGTGCTGTGAGGGAACTTGGACTTTGTGTCACAAGGCAGAATGGAAAATGGACAGTACCAGTTGCTCTGTGTATGAGATTGGAGACTTTTATGGATATATTTACATAATATTTAAGGAGTTTAATAAACTGAAAGCCAGGGTCTTAAAGTTCACAAGCCAGTTATAACATCCTAGGATGGACAAGTCTTCTGTTCTCCCACGTTAGAGATTGATGTACCCCATACACTTTCAGTTTTCTAAGATTGGAATACTGTTTCAGAAATATTCCAACTTTCTAATCATCTCATGGTCGCACTTCCCTGCTTTTAACCATCCACAAGTTGCAAAATTATATTCTCCTGTGACTAATTTCAGTAAGGGGATAGCAGCAAGGAAACTGAGTTCTGTTTAAAAAAAATCCCATTCAAGGCTTACTTCTGCTGGAAAAGTTTGTTTGTTTTTTTATGTAGCTGTGGTGTACTCAAGGCTTTTTTTTTCATTATTGCATATGCAAAATCCAGACCTGCAGAACTGTTCCATGTGGTGAACAGTCTGCCAAACCCAGACTGTTTTGCCTGAGTAGCAGATTTCCATATACCTCATTATGAGTTTGGGATTTTTTTGATTTATGTAGGCTCTGTTCCTTCAAAGGGAGTTATGACTGTAGACCTTTATACCTACCAAAGTGATTTCTTATCAAGTACTGAGGAAAATTCAAGGCCAGATCCAGCTGGAGAGTAAGAGCCTTATTTTGCAGAGAAGAACTTTCTTTTTAGCCGGTTGAATTTGTCATGGAAACAGCTTGTAAACAAGAGGCCACAAAGTAACTTAGCTCTTGGAGCTTTTTAATGGTGCCCAAGGAGGTTCTGAATGGTTAGTGAATGATGTAATCCACAGTGTGTAATGTAAATTCATACCCTTTTGATGGGTAAGGGACTATGAGGAAGATTTGGGTCACTACTGTTAGAAGAAAGTAGCATGGACTTTACCTAGTTGTTGCCTTATACAGTCTGATTTAAATAAGTGTTAGATCTTTCCACACCAAAGAAGCCATTATCCTCAGTAATAGCAGATGTGCCTCAGTCTTCTGTCCTTTGATAAAGGCAAATAATTAAGGTGCCTAAATACACCTCCAAAGTTATCTTATTTCTATGGATTCCTACCATTCAGATATCCAGGATGTGCATGGACAGAGTTAATATCCTTGGTTTTGTTATTTCCCCCTGGGGATGAACAAAATCATAGAATCAGGGACTATAATCATAAAACAATGTAGACTGGAGAGGAGGAGGTTATCTGGCCGAGCTACTCCTCAGAGCAGGGGCAGCTCATGGCAGTTCTTCAGCTGAGCTTTGAACCCCTCTGAGGACAGAGCACCACTGAACCACGCTTCAGAGAAGTGTCTGGCTCCATCATCTCTATAATTTTCCATTAGATAATTGAAGGCATCAATATGCCTTCAGTAAAGATATGCTTTCAACTCCCCTCCTCAGTATCCCTCCCTCCCCAGTGTGCTCTGAAGACTGAACAAACCCATTTTTCTCAGCACGCCCCCTTGCATCATCATGTACTTAATAATCTTTCTGACCCACTGTCCCATTGGTCTAGTAGATGAACATCTTTGTTCTCTTGGGAAGTCCAAAGCTGGAGTAGATGATGTGATTGATATTTGCAAATATTGTTTACCAAATTATTTTGATTATTTTTAGCTGCTTTGACTGAAGGTGGCTTTTGGAATAATTGAAGACTTTAAGTCCTCTCCTCCCACACTAACAAGACATCTGAACTACAGTACTCCTCATCTTACTGAGAGGGCTAAGAAACAGAACTGTTCACAGTGAAAAAGCTATTTCCTGACAGAATGTTTTACATTAGTGATACTCTTGATTTAAGTGGTTTATTTACAGTGGGTCATGGTATAACCTGTTTTTATAGATGGTATCACTCATTACTTTTTATTATCACCACAGCATAAAATACTCTTCCTCGTGGCCCTCTGACTTTTAGCATAGGGAAAGAGGACTGTGTAAAAATAATTTTCAAATCCCAGGGATTGTACATATCATGTAGTGTTAAATTAATTTATTTTTCCAGTGCACTTGGAGGCTCATCTGCCCTTCACATCCCAGCCTTTCCTGGTGGAGGTTGTCTCATCGACTATGTACCCCAAGTATGCCAGCTGCTAACAAACAAGGTAAGGTGGCAAAAAAAACTCAGTTTACCTTTCCTTTATGCACTGTACTGCATTTCCACAGTCATCATTATTTTTCTGCCAGATGTCCTAAGCAAGGCATACTTAGGCTGAACTACACAGTGAATACCTTCTTGATAAGAGCAGAGCACCTAAGCAGGACATTGAATATAGTGACTCTTTTAGGTAAACAAGTGATTTTGGGATCAGATCCTGGAGCAATTTTTTTCTTACTGCGACATGTTACAATTGAGGATTAAATGTTATTGTATTGTACAACACTGCACTGTACTATACTGTTTTGTTAGTAAATACAAATGTGTAGTTTGCATATTATTTTTCCTGTTGCAAGTTCTCATGCCATAGTCATCATTGTAGGTTTTGAGTACTTTCTGTGATTTTTCTTCTCACACATTTCATCCAAATGAACTGAATAGCTGTTTATTTGGATGTTTATACAGTAATAGCTACTTAAGGTTGCTGAAAACGTTGTGTTCCAGTTAACTTATTGTTTAAACAAAAAAGAATGATTATAGTATTTTGAAAGTTTCTCCATTATTTAAGTGTAATTTTTAAAAGAAACCTTAGGGTTCAACAAATAGAAATTCACCTTTTACAGACTTCCTATTTGTATATTATTTTTACCTTCAATTGTCTAAATGAAGAAAATAATTTTATCTTTTAGAAAAAGTTCTTCAGAATGTGTTTCCATAATTATGTTGGAATCTATCATTAGAGTTGTTTTTGTTGTGGTTTTCTGTTAAAATTACTTTCTGTTTTTAAAATCTGCAAGTACACAGGACTGTTTTTATCCTTTCTTAAACAAAGTCACTTAAGCAAACTTATCGTATGTTTTCCTTTTCCCAGAATAACATTTCAGATCCTACACGTACCCTTCAAAATAATCAGTGTTTTATAAAATGAAATGCTTCAGTTTATAAATAGAGTTTAACTTTAAGGTATGCAAGATAGCTCTCAGCAATGATTGTATCAAGGCTTTTAAAGTAATTTTATGACAGCATTTGCCAGTCAAGGAATTCTGGTATTGCTATAGCCAAGAAAATACAGTCCGTATTCTTTTCAGTGGGGAAAAAAGGATTTCTAAAATGCTAGTTTTTGTTCTGGAAAGCAAAGGAATTTACAGAGGGAATCTCATATGGAACCATACCATAAGTACTTCCAAAGTCACCAGTTGTAAACCAGATGCTCTTGCAGCCTGACCACACGTGCATTGTTTCAGTTATGGGTCAAACCCTGTTCACACTGTTCTCCTAAGGATGCCATTCAAATCCAACAAGAAAACATGCACGGCACAAGGAGAATTTTGCCTTAAGTCTCCAAATTTAGCATTGTTGGATTTGGTCTGTGCCAGGATGGAAGTATTTCAAAACCCAGAATGCCTCAGACATTGATGCTCGCAGTTGAGTAGGTGGCTCCCTGAGTCAGCATGAAACCAGCAAAAGAGCCTAGTGTTCAGAAGATTTTGTTGGAGGTGCAGTCTTCAGAAAACACCCAAGATCAGTTGTGAAAGATATTTAATTTTTTCTTCTCTCTTATAACCAGAATATTATTTTGACACTTAGCCTACTGTCTGTCCATAGGTAACTATGATTTGCCTATCACAGCTTTCTATTCTAACTTCAGTGAGGCAAGGCTGAGCGTTTCTTTCTTTCAGTCTTTATCTTGTGCAGTTAAACAGTGCTTCAGTCTATTGCAAAAGACTGCATTTCACTCAGAAGTGACTGAAGGGATCGCTTTACAAGATATTCTGTGTGCAAGATCCAAGGTTTGTTTTAAAGGCATTTTAGGATGCTCTAGGAAAATCACGCTAAATGTAGGATTCAGAACTATTACCATGTCAAACATAAATCTTCCTTAACAAGAAATATATCACAAACTGAGCTTTGGCTTTTTTTATCTTTTTATAGCTCTGGATTTGTTTTCTTCTTTCTTTTTTAAGGTACAGTATGTTATTCAGGGATACCATAAGAGAAGAGAGTACATTGCAGCTTTCCTGAGTCACTTTGGAACGTAAGTTTTCTTTTGATGCATTAATTTCTGTAGCGTGGGGGAAAGCCATTTTCTGCACATGGTTTGTGGTTGTGTGACAGCTGTCCAGTGGATAAGATGAAATCTGGTGATTTTTCCACAGGATGGTGTATATAGATTGTCTCTCTGTGACAGTACTGGAATGAAGCTAAGGATTTTTTCACTTCTGTGCTGGTTGCCAATCTGATTTTACTAGAAAATAGGTGATGGTGGGAAACGACAATAGGGATTTTCTCCTTGTGCAGAAGAAGTGTGTTCGTTTCTGAATAAATTACTTGAGGGGTCTTACAGTAATAGGCATTGACTGAGGTGGGAGAATAGGGAAGCAGGTATGGTTCTAAGCCTTGCAAGAGCCAGGAAGCACTGCTCGGTGTAAAGGCAGGACTGGGAGTCCAGCTGTTCCCACCACCACCAGTATTTTTTCCCTCAAGAGAAAAGGCTGTTGGGCCATGTTGCATTCCTGCAAAGGACTGTGGTCAGGCATGATGACAGATTAGTTTCACAAATCAATTAATCAGGGCTACCTTGGCATTGTGAAAGGTCGGCAGTTTGCTTTCCTGCCTAAATTCTGACTTGAACAGGAGTTCCAGTCTTTACTTCATTGTGGTAAGGAGTTTTCTGCTTCTGAGGGGTGATGCCAAATGGCATGGATATTCAGGAGCCCTTCAAATCTCAGGTTGCTCAAGTGAGGTTAGGAAAACAGGTGACTGCTAGCATGCACCCAAATTCAGTATACTGATAAATGGATACCAATGACTTGAACTGGGCATATGAGTAGACAAGCTCAATCTTTATCAAGACAAGATATTTCCTTTTCTTCTCAGAAAGCTACATTATAGAAATGGCCAGGTGTACCTGTGATTATATGACATCTGAATTGTGGTTAGTGATACTGCTTGAGACTTAGAGAATACCAACTTCTGATGGTCTCAACTTTTAATCCATCTATTGAACAAGTGTTCTATATTGAATTTTTTGTATGCTCTCATGTTTTGTATTTTTTATATATACTCTTTCCAATTTTCAAATTTAAATTCTTCTCAGCCTGCATATTTTCAATTTTACCCTCTCACTTCCTACAGAGTTAATAAATTATCTTAATTTGAGGAAGATGCAGAGAATTTGTGTGTCTACAGTTTTTATCAAAGGACTGCAGATGTGGCAGCAGGTTTCCTTTCATTCTAAATTATATTGTAAACTGAAAATGGCCTTTCTTTGGATAAGAAACTACAATACCACAGCATAATTAAGAAGATTAATAAGATTAAAAGTTTAATGTAATTTACAGTTAGCTAGAAAATTGTAACTGTTAATAAACAAAGCAAATACTGGAAGTTTCTGAGCAAACACACAAAAATATCAATCCCTGTAATACAAAATTTACATATTCATCATCCAGTATTAGAAGGTAAAAATTGTAGTCATTTTGTTGTTGTTGTTGTTTTGTTGATAGTGGTGTGGTGGAATATGATGCAGAAGGATTCACAAAGCTTACTCTGTTGCTGATGTGGAAAGATTTTTGCTTCCTTGTTCACAGTGAGTAACACTTTGCCTCAGGCATAAATGTCTATCCTCTTGAAGATACAAGTTCTAAAGGGAAGAAGTACAATTACAGGAAACAATTTAAAAGTTTCAGCTATTTTTATCCAGTGCTTAATCTATTTTTGATGTGACTTAGAAAACACAAAATCTTAATTGTATTTGGAGAAGGGGAGAGGATGCACACCAGTATTATACTCAACCCAGGAATCCCTAAAATCATCTGTAATTATCAGGAATTAATGCATTGATAGCAACTTTACAGACCCTTTAATGTAGAGAAAATATATTACATGAGAAATAACTGTATAGTGTCATTAGGATCCAGAAGTTATTCCTAGACTGAAACTGTGAAGGCAAAGCTGTCCTAACAACATAGCAAGGTTTGCTGTAATTTGAAATTTTGAAATAAATTGTATTGCTTTCAAAAAGACATTCTTAATTTAAATAAATAGAAATTACTCCATGTGCAAATTAGTAAGTGTGGCTTTGATGCTGCCTTTGACATGTTACCTTTGACATGTTACCTTAAGTAACAGTTACTGGTTTTCCTTGTGGTAAGGTGAAATTCACAGGTATTAAAGACATTTTGATCTGGGGAAATTCAGTCATGTAACTCTTTAGTTCTGATTGTTACACTTCTTATTTACGTTTAAAATAATTACATTGCAATCTGGGCAGCTGCAGCATTGGTGTTTGTTAGCATTCTAGCATTGGAATTTTTCATATTAGTTTTTGATTGTGGGCTAGCTTTTCATGTGGAAAACTAATGCTGTCTTAATGATATCGTAGAAATTTGTCCCAGAGTTCTTAATGCAGGAAGTTGGCATTGCCATTATTCAGAGAAGTCCTTCGCCCTGTGTTGTGTTGGAGATCATAAAAAATGATCTCACTAATACCTTTATTTTTATCACCTAAGATTACCACACAGCAATGACCTTAAGAGGTCTAGAAAACTCAAACCTGAAAATAAAACACTTCCATCATATTATTATGATTTATATTGTAGGGGAAAACAAGAATTAAAGTTGGTGTCTTTGGGGAAATTATCCTTATGAAGTCTTACTTATGTTTCAACTACAGTTGAGAATTGGTCACTGGACAAATGTCTTCTATGAGATGATGCTTCTTTATGTACAGCCTTCTTGAAGATTTCCTACCTTTCTCACTCCCCAACACGTTTGGATTAAGGTTAAAATTCCTGTGGATTTGATTTGTGCTGCAGGATAATATACCTTAATGCATGTTGAATGACTTAGATTTCAGGGGAATCAAAATTCAAATTTCTGCTAAATAACAGAGTACGTTTTAACTGCGTAATATTCATAGTATTCAATTAAACTGGCACAAAAGCTACAATTATAACTGAATAGTTTATCACTATCTATTAACCCCGTGGCCTTAGAAATCACAAAGTGGCTTAGCTGTGTAAGCCATTGCATCACCCACTTGTTGAACAATCCACTGCAAAAGCATTTCTGTTCCATGCACTGAAGGATATTGCAATGAAAGGACCGAAACCTGCACTTCATTTCCTGAGTGAAGCAATGTATGCTTTCATCTCTTAACCACTGACATAACTATGTATATTATGGTTGAATATTTAGCAAGCGTCTAATAAAATGTCTGGGAGAGATAGCAATAAGTTGAAAACTGTTCTACTTTATATATTTAATATAGTATGTAGATAAAGTATTCAGAGGAGAATAAATAGGTCGGTATACAGCAAGGACCGTGGCAAATCAGATGAAAGGAACCATAAAATAAATAATTTTAGTGGCATCTAAATTTTTGTTAAAATTTTAGGTTTAAGATTGTAAGATTTATAAACACTGAGTTGTATTTCCTTTAGAAGATGCATTCAGAGACTTGAAAAATAACCTTGGCATTGTTTTGCAGCTGTTTCCATTAAGAGTTACAAACTTGTTTGGACACTAGGAAGCAAAAAATATTAGAAGTAAGGTGAAATTATTCAGGATCATTTTATTGAGTAAACTGGGTTAAAGAGGGGAGAAACAGAAAAGTAGTTCTTAATTGCCGAAGCAAAATATCCTTAGAACAATTTCACATGCTAAAAAAATGTATTTGTGCTGTAGTTAAAGAATGAACAGCAGAGTCTACCCACTCTACCATAAAACACGGAACAGCTACCTAGCTGCAAACGTAATCATTAGACTAATGATGCTGCTGGAGTTATTATATTGGATCAAAGACTGGTCAAAGGAACTGTTGCTTTAGTGGTTTAGTTTTAAGAATTAATCAAGTGCTTTCAAATATAAGACAGAAGAAATAAACATTTAGAGAAGTTTATGCATTCACATGGGAAAGGAAATCATTAATCAGGCTTATTGCTTTTGATATTGATACTGTTTATGAGTAAATCTCAGTATGAAGCTTTGTAAGTAAATTTCAATAGACAGCTCACTTCTTTCTCTTCTTGTTTATAAAACAGCCATGATTAGTTTTGGGGACAGATACTTCCTCATGTTCTCATTCCTGTATCCAGTCTATGTATTATACCATATATAAATCATAGTGCCATTTAGGTTGGAAAATACCTTTAAGATCAAGTCCAGTCATTGATGCTATAACCAGATCAATATTAGATAAAAACACAAGTTACATTATCTGTGCCTAATTAAGAATTAAGTAAGCCTTACTGGTATAAACACAAGAATAGGACTCTGAAGCAACTTGTATTTAGGCTTTTCGACGATTAATTTTTATCTTGCAAGATTTTTTGGTTATCAGCACAAAGGAGATTGACAGAAGCTGGACCAATTTGCAGTAGCAAATGAAACACTGCCTGTATTAGTGGTTGTTTAAGATGTCTTGAAAAGGACAAGCATTTAACTAAAAAGGGTTTGTTTCAGGGGATGGAGAATACTGAAGGTTGCCAGTATTTTTATTTCCAGTTTTTGTGGGATCTCAGTTGAGGTGAAGCTGGTGGGAACATTTGCTGGAACTGATCTTAGCTGACTTTAAGGATTTTCAGGTTCTGTGTGGGTAATACCACTGACCCAGGAGTACCAAAGTGCTGGTCATTTAAAAGCTAGAGTTTAATTAATGATCTTGCTATGGGGATGCCAACTGAAGTAGCTTTTTGTCCACACTTTTACTTGTCTGTGAAGTGAGGTGGTTGTCTCAGTCAGAGGATAGATCAGAAATAAGCAGTATCACAGTAAGAATAACGTTTTGAAACAGAAGAGAGAAGCTAGCAAGGGACTTAGAGCATTAATTGGCTCAGAGGAGACTATACCTATGAGTACCAGGCTTTGGGTGGACACCTGCTTCTGGATTCAGGGGGCTTTTGTGGAAGTTAGCAAGGCCAGCTTTTGATCCACTCCTGTTTGGATAGTGCTGTCTGCACATGTTTGTCAGTCTCTTCAAGAAAAGCTATGGAAAAACAACCTTGTCTGCCTGAGCCATCTCTTAAAAAAAATAGGCCAAGTTTTGAGTGGAATATTGACATTAGGTTGTTTCTTTGAGCTTTTATCTAATGAGGTGTTTTGACTTCCTTTTATAGTGCTGTTATTTTATTCTTCTCATTGTTACTTAAATGAAAATGGGAATTTATGACTCTGAAAACTAAAGAAAGTAAAAGAGAATATGACCATGTGAATAACAAGGTTAGGAGAATGGAGTGGTGTTTAGTACTGTCAGGAAAGCAGGATAGTTCAGCAGAAATGCCAGGCATAACAAAGTAAATGTTTCAGGAGTCTAGAATGAGAAGTTCAATGCTGATCAAAACAGTCTGCAAATATTGAATAAGGCTGTCATTTCATTCTTAAGTGAGACACTGGAGATTAACTAAGTCCCAGTGATGTAAAACTGGCTGGAGAAGGTAAAAATTCTTTTGGATCTTATGCTTGGGAGTAAGCAGAGAAGTGTCTTTCTTGTGGCAGTCTTCTCTTTTGACTCAGTACTTTCAGTTGGTTCCATGTATTTCTTCAAATCTGGTCTTGAGAATTCCTGAAAGCATGTTGTTCTGCCTACATCAAAGTATACCCTGAGCAGATAGGGTTTCTTCAAAACTTTGTACATTGTTTCAGTCACTCAAAATAAAGCATTCTCTGTGACATTTCCTGTGTAGTGAAGTGTGTATTGCTTACTGAAGTCAATGAAAGCTGCAGATACACTGAACTGCTGTGGATCAGGCAGAGTGATGGAAAAGTAGCCTGAGTCACAAGCACACGGTTCTGCATCAAACTAGGCATGGACATAGACAGGGGCTAATCACAGGACTGAATTGTAGCAATTGGAAAATTAATGAGTCTTTTGCTGATCATTTTTCTCCGTGGCATATTTTTCTCCTTTATTTCTAAGGGATACCGCAAACTAGATTTAGTTTGAAATGTTTATTGAAGGCTGATGACTTGATTTTTAACATTAGGAGTTGTTGAGAGATCTTGTTCCTTTGATTCTGTCCTGGCTATTTACTTGTATATGAGCCAAATGAGATTTTTTTGTATAAAGGTATTCATAATGGATGCAAGTGAACCTGCAAACAGTGGTTTTCTTCTCCTCTTTTTCTGTTTCTCTGTGTTCATTTTGTTTTCATGTCACTGAGTGTAAGCTGGGTTTGGGTTCCTATTTGTAATTGCTGAAAAGAGGAGAATGAACAGCAGGCAGTCCATAAAACTTGATACGGACAGCAACAAATAGGAAACAACAATTTGACAGGAATTAGGCTTTATAAGTATCTTATGATGGTCTGATGTGGGTGGACTGGCAAAGTACTTTAAAGTGTCATTTTGCTGTGGATATTACTTTTTTAATTTCTGAGAAACACATATATTTGCCATACTTTTAAAACTGTACTATATTGCTGCAGACATTAATTGACATTCTTCCAGTAACTACGAGCACTTTAACAAATGGACTGAAAGGTTTTGTAATAACTTCTTACAAAATTGCACTTCCCTGAAAAGCAAGTTGTTGATTTTTCTTACTTAATAGACATATCTAGAGTTCGATTGCTATGTGCCCAAGTATATGACAGATAACTAAGATTCTCAGAAAAGATTCCTGACTTGGAGAAGGGATATAATATCTCTTTCATCCACTCAATTTTTGAAAAGAAGTAATTAGGTCACACAAAGTAATTGACAGGGGTGGGACTTGAATACAGATTGTGGTGCTTAGTCATCTTACTCCATGTCTGTGTCTTGTGTCTACATGTTTTGGCAATTCACAGATAGGTTTTCTCTAAGATGAGAACTGCATTAAAGGTGTGAACTGCAGCAAGTTGAAGATTGCTCATAGTATCAAGTAGAAAGCAAATATCTTGTTTTCAGTCTGGAAAGGAGATGATGGGCAGGGGTTTCATGGATGAGTCCTGGGTTCAATACCAGGCAATGCTTCAGGATTCTTAGAGATGTGAAATTTCTAGAAATAAGGGTCACATCAAGATAAGAAACATCTTCTGAATGTGTCTTCTCTATCTCTTTCCTCTTTCTATGCAATGACAATTGCTTCATCACCAAAATAATTTTTTCTAAATGTGACATAGCACACAAAGGCAATTGCTGAATGCCTTTTGTGAAATACATAAGTATAATTTATTGTGGAATAATAAGAAATACACCTTGGTTGAGAGGTAGAACTGGTCACAAACTTGCACAGACATCTAAATAGGGGAAGGAGGGAGTGCTTAAGCTGCTTTTCTGTCTCCTTTGTCAGCAGTTCCCCTGCGCGATTCAGCAGCAGTCCCGTGTTTTCCCTAGTCATCCTTTTGCTATTCTTGTAGCAACCCATCTTGTTGTCCTTAACTCCCCTTGCCAGATTCAATTCCAGGTCATCTTTGACGTTCCCAGTCCTGTCTGTGCATGCTCAGGGAGTGTCCACATCTCACGTGATTCCTTTTTATGTTTGAGTTTTGTCGGGAGCTCCTTGCTCATCCATGTAGGCTTCCTGCTGCTGTTTGCCTTTATGCTCATTAGGATGGACAATTCTTGAGCTTGGAGAAGGTCATCATGGACACCTCTTCTCATCAGGACTGTTATCCCATAGGAGTCTACCATGGGAGGAGCAAGATCCCTGAACAGCCCAAAGTCTGCTCCCTGAGGCTTAGGGGTGTGATCCCGCTATTTATCATCCTCAAGTGAGCATTCACAAAAGAGCACCAAAAACAGCTGGTGGTCTAGAAAGCGTGTCTTAAAGAATATGTTCCACAAAGCAGTTATTTAGGTCATTAAAAGGCCATAGAAGGATAAGCTTCTAGAATTGTGTAAGGTGGCTTCAAGAGCAAAAGTGATAAGTTGTAATGTTCAGGAGTGGGAAGATGAAATGGGCCTGTTCTGTTCGTTTAGTTTTCGATTTAGCTTTAAAAATATCTGGAGTGGCTTAGTTGTCTAGTTGGGTCTGGATTACCCTATATTGTGATTTGAAAGCTGTAAGCAGAGCAAAGGTTGAAAGAACAGGATAACCTGTATGTCAGCAAAGGGTCCTCTTGGTCTGCAGGATAAAGTCACAGTGATCACAGATGATAATAAAGTAAAATAGTTTCCTTTCAGACCCCAGGCAGCACTTAAAATATGAAAATGAACTTACTTGCAATCTTACTAAAATGTCAATGAGATAAGACAGTTTTTGCACATCTGCTTTTCAGGTAAAAACATGGTTTTGAAGTCTTCCTGTCCAGTTGGAAAGTAATGTAAAATTCCTCAGCGATTAGCAGTGATGTCTGCTCAGAAAGCAGAGGAAAATCTTTTGCAGTGGTCACCAGCCTCTGCCAAGAAAGGGCATAGCTTGCTTTTTACACCCATAAACAACTGCAACTGTATTTAAGTTTCAAGCTTCAAACGATTCAGATGTAGAAGAGACAGCTTTTAGTAGCATCAATCTCATCAGCACTTAGAGAAGTTACTATAGAAACTGTAACAGCAGAAACAATAAAAGGAAATAAAAACGGAAGGAGAAGGGAATGAAGATCTTTGAGAATTTGAAGTAAAAATAAAGCAAAATATAAGTAACTAGCTGAAGCTGGTGAGGTAAAAAATAAAAATCCTTTCTCTTAATGAAAATAATCATGATTGCAGAAATTAGAGTAGGAAAAGACCTGTAAGGCCATTATGCCATTTCTTTGGGCTCAATATAGGATTGAGAGGTATTCCATAGGATGTCATTAGGAGGTAGTTCAGTCTTCCTGTAGAGTCCAAAAGGGTGTGACATAGGTGAGGTAGGTGATGACACTCCAATGCAAGAAGATGTTATAAAGCTGTTCTTGGGTTAAGTTACATCTCTTTTTCACAGTCTATGACCACATAGCTGGAAACTGCTTGAAGAATATCTTGATTTGTTCTGTTATTTTGTTCCTCTGTAAAACTAAACAAATAATTAGATACTCTGTCTACAGCACATAACTGTAACTTAAGGTATTTATTTTTGTCACATTTTTTAAAAATCCTTGTTTTTATGAAGAATGGAGTGCTTAAAAAAAAAGTTATACGTAATAATAAAGACATAGGGTATTTTTACGGCCATGTAATAGGCCTATGTTGAAAGAAAATCAACACAATTGTAATTACAAATCTAGTTGCCATTGGTGCCTAGACTGTGTTGTAGTTCCCATTATCAGTGGAATGAGAACCACAAGGTAGATACATCAATGTCATGCAGTCCTCCTCAAATATAAATGGGTTGCATTGTATTTTTAAAAACCCAAACAGACAAAACCAACTAACAAACCAAAACAAAGAAAGCTAATTAAACAAATCTACTCTGTAATGTGTCAGAATAGTTTAATCCATCACAATTCATTGTTTCCATTTTGCCTACAGCAATTTGTCTTTCATTGTTTAGTACTGTATGTTCTGTTAATTCGTAACTGATGCAGTTAGGAAAAATATAGTTGTGTCTTTTTTTCAGAAGATTTACTTGTATTTTCATAGTATTTATTTGGAAGTATTTTGTACATAAGTCATCTTACTCATTCACTATACAAGTGTTGACTTTGCCGATGGGGTGGATATTTCCTGTACCAAGGGCAGACCTAATTATTTCAAAACCAGCTGTGATTACCAACACACCCAAAAAGCCATAAGTGTCTCAGCTAAAATTCCATAAACAGCTTTTCATTTCATATTTGAAATTTTGAGATGTTGATTTCAAAATAGCATCTTCCTGCAAAGAACCTGTTTTTCTCCAGAAGGGATGTCAGCCCTAATAATATTTAACAAATTCAAATTCCTGTGACTGCGCTCTGTTAACCTAAGGTCTCACACTAGTGCCATTGATATGTTATTTGTCATCCTTCTGTCTCATTCTTGCAAGAATAAATCATCACACACCAAAGCGGGATAGCTGTGGCATTTAGTAATTCTTCGTGTGTTTTGGGCCAAATTCTCCCTTTCATTTTTTGCCAGTAGAATGTAGGCTAAAGGCCTTCAGCACACACGGGTTGAGGAAAGATTCACTAGGCAAAGTAGCCTGAAATCCTGCCTTGTGGAGCTTTGTATTGGACACTACAGTCCCCAAAATGCTTGTGGCTGTGCAAGTTTCTCTGTGGGTGCAGTGATCAATGTGATTCCTGAAAGGCCTCCTGCACTGTAATTTTTATGTCAAAACTGGAGATAACTCTTTTTCCTTGAAGTCAGGTGAAGATTTTTCACCCATGTTGCAGGCTATCTGAGACAGCTTTCTCATAGGAGAAGTCATGTCGGAAAATCTACTAGAAATTTTCTTTTCAAATAGAGCTTGATAGATGTGTGAGTGATACTATATAATATGGTATATGTGTGGCCACCGAGTTGCACTGTGAATTCACATGGGTCTCGTCCATGTCAACACATGAAAACTGCAGACCTCGGAGTTCAAGGAACTTTTCAGGTTAAGGCAGTGCATTCAAATCCACTGTTTTTCCCGGCAGTGGGAGCTCAATTGCAAGTAAGGCAGAGAGAATGTGAATTCAGTGAACCAAAAAAAGAACAAGCAGAAAGATGATGAATATGTACTAATAAGAGACAGAAATGCAGTTCTGGAGCCTGGAATATGTGTTTCCTGTTTCCATTACTTACTTCATCAGAAGTACTTGAGTGCAGAGGCAGTCTCTCGCCAAAGCTGGATGATAAGTAAGGAGTGAGTCAGGGAATTTCGGGAAGAGAACGGATAGTATCAGGCTAAGATTCTTCAGTGTTCTCTGGAGATTTGAGTTTGGCATATCCTTCTTGTTTTTCTGGTGAAATAATTTAAACAAAACTTTTCACATGTCCAGTAGTCAGTGGTTCTGAAGTACCTGCTATGGCAGTCAGCGTTGGAAGGACTTGTGTTTAGTTATATAAAGTATTATCTACTATTAAGTCTCAGAAGAATTGCATCCCATAGGCTGGTACTTGACATCGGTGTACAGGTTGACTGTCCTTTCCTTGTTCCTTCATTCCTGGTCTGGAATCCCTAAAGAACTTCTCAACATATGAATGTGCTGTGAAACAATTTTTAAAATATTTTATGTAGCTAACGTCATTCTTATGATGATTAAAATCATCACATTGAAAAGTTCATGCAGAAATGAACACGTGTAATCCGAGCAAGGCTTCAGTGTTGTGCAGTAAAAAAAAGCAGAGTGGTAGGGTCTGTCAGATGGGGTAAGCCAGAACAGTGTCTGCTTTGGCCAGCTCTGTCCAGCTTAGGACTGTTCAGAACTGGAAACAATACTGTGTTATCTTGTGTTTGAAGGCTGCTCCATAAACCAGGTACAGATTGAATTAAGGTTGTTCAGGCCATGAAACCTCGTAGAAGTAGAAATCTCAGCAATAAAATAGCCAGATCAGCCAATGTTTCTGAGTGCAAAACAAATTTCAGGTGCAATAAACTGCTGCAGATTCAAGCATCCCAAAGGTTAATAAGATAACCAGTTTAGTAGCACTCAAGCATTAAAATGATGTGCAGCATTCAGTGAGTAAATGTTGACTTTTGTGAAAACAAATACCTAGATTTATCCAGTGCCATACAAAGGATGAATAAATGTTTTCTGTAGAACAGGGCAACAGTATATGGAAAATTTTCTAAATATTACCATCTAAGCATTTTTAAGTATTTTAATGGTCAGCATGCATTTCAAGCATGGTTTTGTTTTCCCATCTCTTTTCTCCAGTGCTTAAAGGTGGAGAGGAGGGCACTGTGGTAAACCTGCACTTTTCTTCTGAGCATTTTTCCTCCAGAAAACCTGTAGCAGCACTGGTACATGCTTTTTTCTGAGACATTCCTTCCACATTTCATGTCCTGTTGAACAAGTTGTAAAATTAGATGTTAAAGATACTATTTTAAAGTTAATAAGATAGTAAAAATCAACTCTGTAGTTGTTGACATAAGCTTAACAAACTAGGTAACTTGTTCCAGGCCTCAGATTGCTGTTTTTTAAGAAAATGAACAATTCAACTTTACAGATGCATTGCGCAGTTTCTTAGTTATTAATGAACAAGGATTTTGGCTTTAAGATAACTATGTTTTGAATATACGTATGCATGAAATACTAAGTCGAGAGGAGCAAATTTGTGTGTTACTTCTAGATGGTTTCTTATGTTTCAAAAAGAGAGCAACTTCAACTATTTATAAACTGTAATTAAGTTTCTTTACAACATGACTCATGCTCAACAAGCAAGTCCTTTTTCTTTTGCTTTCTTATGAACTGTGTGGGAAAATTAGGGTTCAATCAGCGAAGAATTTACTCAATGCTTAATTACCCATAAACAGCCCTCCAAGTTCTGCTCATGTAGAGCTTGCATAAAGACATGATTTTCCCCACACTATGGCTGTATAAAAATTGACTTTTAAAAAATGATCCGTAAATTGTAATGTAAGAGAAAGCAGTGTTTTACTATGGTACTGGCTTCTTTCTCCAGTCTGCTTCATTGAGCTCCTCTTGCATTAACAGTGTGATGCTTAGGAAAGCCAAAGTAAGAAATCATCAGGATTAAATTACTTCAAGCATAGAACTAAATTAGAAAGCTTTACTTTCCTGAATGAGCTAATTGTTTAAATTTTCCAAAGGAAATGTTTCTATTTCTGCGAGAGAAGGGGTAAATGGGACTTCCTCTGACATAATTTTCGTTTTAAATCTGAGTTTGACAGCAGCATTTTTACCTTCATAACCAAATATTACTGCTTAACTGCATGACTTGTATAAGCTTGCTAGTTGAAGTGACTCACTTACGCAGATGAAGTTATTTTTAGGGAGATAATTTGCACTGTTTAGAAGAGAGGAAAAAAGGGAGAGAGAGTCCTACTAAGAGCTAGATCTCTCATTATAGTTTACAGAGCTCGTGAACCCAGCATCCAAGCAAAAGATGACTAAGCAAGGGGTCTATTGGTACTTTCAGGAATTTACAGACATGAGTCATCTGCTTATTTTCTGCAGACATATCACCAGGGTACTTTGTGAGTCAGCTGTTATTTGGAAATAGTACTTGTATTCAACATGAATACGTTTTTGTAGTTCTTGGGTAACTAGCATGGCAAACCAACACAGGCTTTTACAGAGTTTGCCTAGTTCAGGTGTTAATTTACAGGACTGGTGTGTTGTTTTTAACTGTCATGCATTTTTCATGGCAAAGTGTGAATGTTGTCTTGGATGTAATTACAGTAACACCTTTGTCACCTTACCTATTGCATGAAGGCAGATCTGATTTTGTTTTAATGTTCACATTGAGAGTCAGACTGCCTACACATGACCAGGTAAAAAGAAAATTTCTTTAGCAAGCTGTTTTATGACTGTGAGCAGAATTTGACCTCTTATGTCCAACATACCTTGCCAGCATTAATTGCCAATGGTAGTTACTTATTTTTTTAATTCTGTCCATTAACAGTATCAATGGATGCGCATCCACTGGGGACAGAAGCAAGTTCTTGCCTTCCTTTCCTATTTCTGAAATAATAGCTGGCTAACTTGAGATATGTATAACACTTTAAACTCAAGGCTATTTCCTGTTTACTGGTCTTTTAGGTGTGGTTGTGTTCCAGAATTAGGGACAGGTTTTTTTACTTGGTCTGGACTCATCCACACCTTGTATTAAGGAAACACTTGAGTTAGAAAACTGGAAGTTTGGTGATTTTAGGTGAAAAGCAGTGTTATAAATCAAAGCCAGGTTAAATTTTTCAAAACTCCACTTGGAGTTCAGGGTAATACTGCTGTTGGCCAGATGTGGGATGCCCAATTTTGAATCTAGTTTGATTGTCTGATTTATCTGATCAGTTCATAATGTAAGTAATTCCTGAAAATTCCTATACAGGCTTTGGTTAATGGAATATATTTTGGCAGTACCTTCTCATAACAAATGCAGCTGTCACTGTAGTGAGAGCACTTCCTTGATTATCCATTTTAAACAGCATTTACAGTGCTAGATACTTTGTCTTAAGAGCCAACCTTTAGTTTTAGGTAACAGGGAGAACACTGTTACTGCGTGTCCCTGTTACATAGACAGAGTTTTCAAGGCAAAATTAATGGAAGTTAGAAATCCTCAACTAAAAAGTTAAGGACTAAACTATTACTTAAACGCTTTGCTAAAGTTTGTTATTCCTCTCACACGGTGATAAAATACAAAAGTATACAGAGTTGGGTTTTGTTAAGGAGTTGGTACTTAAAAAGAAAAAGGATGCACTAGAGGAACAGTTTAAGCGCTTAGAGCTGAAGTAGTATATTTATAACATTAAAGCAGAGAACTAGACTCCCTGTTTCCTAACTCTTTTCCATGGCGGAGTCCTTCCGAGGCCGAGGCACACACACCATTTGTGAGGGGAGGAGACAGTTTGCTTGCTGATAAATGGCCACGTTACACCAGTGTTTTTCAGGGTTGTTATTTAGTAATCACGTTAGAAAGAGGAATTCGACGGAGCAATCTTTGAATCTAACCTTTGTTAAAGCAGTGATCTGCCCTCCAATTAGCAGAACCCTGCCCGTGTCATTAGCACTTAAAGATCGGCTGGAGCTGCTGTGTGGGCTGAGTCACCAGGACGCCGGGAGCTGTCACGTGTGGCCCGGCCACTGGGTCCTGAACTGAGCGGGCGCTGTCCTCCGCAGAGGTTCGCTGCGTTTGGGGACCGTGGCCGGAACAGCACCTTCGGTTTAGTGCTCTTCATGGCTGCAGACGCTTTTGCTCCTACAGCTTGCAGGGTAACAGGGAAAAGTGAGACTTGGTGTGGCTGATGGACAGCTGAGTATTTAGATGCGATTAGAAAAGCTGAAAAATGAAGGAACTGGCAAGATGATAGCATAAAATTTGGAAAATAAAACCTGGCTTACACTGAGCTCTCAGTCTGTGAGGAAAGATTTCATAGCAAGTGCTGGAATCTCTGCTTCAGGAAGTATTTAAAATACAATTCTATTGCAGTGTTCTTTCATTGTGCAGAATTTTAAAAATGTGATTTGGAGCATAGAAAAAAGTACAGTTGTAGGTGCTTTATAAATTAAGTCTACACCTCTAAAAGAAATGCACGTTCTTCTGCTAATTTTGGTGTTAGATTAGACATTTAGTACTAGTCATTCAAGTCTGTTGTCATAGCTCAATTTAACTACAGATTTCTGAAGTCTCCTGAAATTAAAAGTAGACTTAAGAAAATACCAACTATAGTGCTATTTAATGACAATGTATTTCATAACAATGAAAAAGTAAAGTTAAAAACCAGCTTCTGATCATTAAAACATATACCAGTTTCTAACTCTTGTAGACTATTTTATTGTTCCACCAGACCTAGCTGATCATGAGACTGTGATAAGCAAAGGGAACTAAAAGGTTCTGATTTTTATTTTTAGTGAGATATTTTGGGTATTAATGACTTTGCAGTGTGTTTTTGGTTTTGTGGGAGTTTTCTTGTCTAGCAGATGACAGCAAGTTGAAATCTTTTCCAGCTCATGTGACTGAATCTTTCTACATTCTGTATCAAATCATTTGACCACTTTAGGACTCAGACAGTTTTAAAATGAGAGTGATAATTCTTCTGATTTCCATGGGGGTGCTAAAATGTATTGGTTAAAGCAGATAAAGATCAATTTGTTTCTTGAATGGAAAGCATAACAGAATGGATTTTGGGAATTTGTGAAAGAGAAAATTTCACTATAAAAGTAAAATAACTTATTTTTTCAATAACAAAATAATCCTGGTGGAAATTTTATGATTAACATAGCGGTACACTAGCTAAACTTTTTAAAAATTATATACTTAACAAAAGTGTTTTGATAAAGTGTCCCACATACAGCAATAGGTTGGAATCCTACTTGTAAGAAATGCAGAAGAATGTTTTAGAACTAATCATCAATTTCTCCTTTCCTGTCATCTTTGAACCAGTAGAAAGGTCTGATATATTCCTGGTAAGAAAAAGGGAAAAAAGGCAGTGGTGTATTTTTATGACTTTTTTTTTTGTTTGAATTACAGTTGACCTACCCCTATATTTTCCTCGAGACCAACCAACCCTAACATTTCAGTCCGTCTACCACTTCACTAACAGTGGCCAGCTGTACTCCCAGGCTCAGAAGAATTACCCGTACAGCCCCCGCTGGGATGGCAATGAAATGGCCAAGAGAGCAAAGTAAGTCAGATTGCTGTTTTCCACTAAACAGTCCGTTTCTTACATGGTCTTTTGTGGGTAGAAGTTTCGTGGATATAACTGTACATTTCCAGCGTTACAAAAGCTGAACCTGTTTTTGTTCTCATACAGTCCTGGCGTTCCCGTAGATGAGTGTAGACAGATACTTTACTAATCATGCTTATTGCGTTAGTGCCAGAGGACTGAACAAAAGAAAGCTCGCTCTTCTAGGCATTGTATGGGCACAGACTGGTGACAGTCTCTGCTCCAAAGAACTTCCAGTCTAAGCAAACGAGATAGCCCCCAGCAGGAGTAACCTGCGTGGCAGCAGTCAGTCGAGGTAACTCCCTGGATTGTGTGGGTGTTGAGGGGACCCTGAAGGGAAGCATGTGAGATGGAAAGAGCAAGGAAGAAAAACCTGAAAGATATGGAATTAGGCTGTAGTAGAAAGACGCAGAAGAACAGGAGGAGATAGAGCATACCACCATTCCAGCACAGGAGGCGGTCCTATCAGATCTTGAGAAAGTTATCTGAAAATCTTGGTATCTCTTGTTTACTGCTTTTTTGTTGGATAGAAACAGAGAATCTCTTTCTCCTTCCTCCACATCTTTTCTGCAAGCCCTTGTTTTGGGCTGAGGAGAGACAACTTCAGTCTGAGTATTCCCTTTAGTTAATGATGACAGGGCAGCCTCACAGAGAGGTTCTGTTGCAAGCGCAGGCTGCTATGGGCAGTGGTGCCCCCAAAGCTAGATATTAGCCCTGTCTTCTCATGAAGCAGAACAGATTTTACCTGAGTTGAGCAATATGGGCAGCAGCCTTGCTGCAGTGTTTCAGTTAAAACAGAGAGAGATTTAAGCAGGCTGATTATCAGTTGTTCAACATGAAAAAGCATCAAACTGCATAAATCTCAAGGCATATTGCCGTGAACACTTTGAATGACAGTCAGAAGATTAAATTAAATCAGCAAATATGCATAAAAAAGGGTTGAAACAAAAGTAGTTCAAGCTGAGTAATTCAAATGAATGGCATGGTCAGAGACTGTAATTTGGAAATGATGGAAGCAAACAGCAATTGACTGAAGCATTTGTAGATTTTTACACTAATTTAAATTCTATGGACAACATCAAGTAACATTTGATTTTGGATTTTGATGCAATGTAATAGAAATTTTTTTGCTAGTATTTGTTTTTGCCACTATACTGTTTATAGGAGCATCATTTCTTGATCAAGTATGATTTTGTGTGTGTGTGTGAACTTTCTTCTTTTCTCTAGCAGAATATTATGAGTATTTTGTTTTTTAAAAAAAAAAAGAAGAAGAAGACGAAGAAGAAGAAATTATAACTTGAAGCATTATTGTGACTTTTTTTATGACCATGCTACAAAATGCATTTCTTTTGCAGCTGAAAGCTCACAAGTACCTATGTGCTCTCTGCTAATGCATTCACTTATGAGTGGGTGTATACAAATGGACTTCTCTGGTCTGCACTCGAAATTTAGAAGTATTATAACCGTTCTCTTAAAAAGCACTAAATGTGTACACTTACTATCACATGTACGTTTGGTGGGGTTATTCACTCTTACGTTTGAGCCTCTGCATTTGGGTTTTACACTGGGTACGTAATATGAGAAGGATGATGAGAAGCGGGGGAAGACAGTGTGCTGAGATGTCTGAAATAGCAATCATTGAGCTGCAAAGAGACAGAGAAGCTGCTCCAGTTAAAAGCGCTTCGCTTGCAGGAACAACTAGTGATTCCTGAGTAGGTACCATAAATAAATCTGTATCAAGAAAAGTATGATGTTATGATACGTGTGAGCATATTTTAAGAAAGATTTTTAACACAATTGAGCATCTTATGTAAACAGTGTTTAAAATATTTGCTAGAGCTTCTTAGAATAGGTTAGTGTGTTTCAACGCAACCAAATAACTTCTTATTCTACCTTATTTTTACTGAAGACATGTTGTGGACCAAGTATGTGGGAATATATGTTGATATATAGGAGAGCATTCTATTTAAATATATTAGTTCAAACACCACATGAAAACTTCCCAAATGAAAACAGAAAAAAAAAGGGTACATGATTTACACTCTAGAAACAATATTATAGTAAATTTAGCTTTGGTTAAATCAGAGACGACTTGTTCCTGTTTCTAAGTACTGTCAATTAGGTTTTGCTTATATATAGTATTTTTCCTCTTAGCAAAATGGTCTCCCAAGTGCTTAACATTCTTTGAGACAAAACATCTCTGTTTATCTTCCTGATCATTGCTCTAGGACCACAGGACACATCCTACTTGATGTTCTTACCTGACCAAATTCTCCACCCTTCTTCTCAGACTTCAGGGATCAGTGTACACTACCTTCCTTACTGGAGCTAAAGACACCATCAAGGACAGCTTTTGCTTGCTCTTGGACCAAGTGTTGAGGCATCATCAAGTTTGAAATTGCATCAATTTTGGCAAGCCCTGCCTCTGTTTTCAGCAACTCAACACAGCCTGCTTATTCATGGGCAGAGCTGTCATACAGTCATTCCAGAAGGACTTGGATTCTGTGCCCAGCCTTCTCCCAAGGTTGTTTGGGGTTTTTTTTTCCCAAATAGATGAGCCCATCCAGTTCTTTCAACTGCAGGGACTAAACTTGAAAGTCTTGGTGTCCTTGCTTATCTTTGTGGCCCCCAGCAGAAGTAGGCATCTCTTTTGAAGTTAGGACTTAACCCTTTGTTGTAGCCTTGAGACAATCACTAGTAACTATAGGTAGGAGCAAAATTAGTCCCCTAAAATGTATAAATACTTACATATAAAAGTAGATTGTATGCATTCACACTTAGAGACATATCAACTAAACCTAAAAGGCAAATTCTCAAATCAGAGTCTCAGTTTAGCTGGATCTTTTTTATTCACAGAGAAAAACTGCTCCTGTTCTTGCTGAAGTAATTGGACCAATTTATGTCTGTCTGATAAAGTCCATGAAGTCGAGCTCTCCTTTTCTGTGTTCTCTTGAGCAGATTTTAAAATCACTGGGCTCCTTTGCAGCCAACTGACTTAGATTCCTCACTGAGAGATAGCATCTGGTAACTGAAGCTTGCTATTGTCTTAGCCAAGGGATTGCCCTCTGGCTTGATTTAATTCTGAAGGATGAATCAAGTCCTGATTTAATAATGTGATTCCAGTTACCTCCAGATTGCTTGTTTCTCAACTAAAAACAAAATTTCAACCTGTTCCTTCAGCTAGAAACAGGGAAACCAAAAACATTAAAATTTTCTTACAAGCTGCCAAGATGCTGTTTCCTCTCAGTTTGTATCTCAGGCTTTGCCTCTTTTAGGTCATTTATTTATATGTCTGTGGTCTCCTGCGTAAGCAGCTTCTCCAAAAGATGTGGTCCTAAAATACAATGGCAAGCCTAAGAAAATATAGTAAATTATGGAAAGTTAGCAGCCTTATTTGTGGTGTACGTGTGAAGTAAAACATCTCTGTGCGGTTTCCATGGGAAAGCTTTCTTGTCTTTTTGCTTAAATAGGCATTCAAGTGTACATAAATGGAGTCTTTAAAGAACATGCAGACTTGAAGCCTGGGATTTTATGAAGGAATAGTGTAAATAAAGGTTGTTTGTTTATACAAATGAAATTCAGCTCTTAGATGCACTCTGGCCCAATTTCTGTCTGACCCAGTGCTGCTCTGTAGACTTAGGTTATACTTCAGGGGGGGAGCAAGTCAAGACTCAGTTTACTCTTTTATCCTACATAAATCCACCTACTCGTCATTAAAAATAGCAGGAGGATGGAAAACTGGTATCACGATAAGAAGTTGTTCCGAGGGTTCATATTATTTTTTTTCAAGTTGGGTGATAAAACTGATTTCTGAATAACAATGTTGTCCCTGGCCGTTCACTGGTGTTTGCTGAATGTGGTGTTAATTTTATATATCCCTTCGGGTGCTCTGAGGGTGAAAGCTTAAAAGGGCTCAAGTGCTGTCAACTGTGTATCGACTGTTGCTCTGCCATAAGGTCAAGTGCATCTTAAGATTATATGCAGGCACATCTTGTGCGAGCCACATACGTATCCCCAGCACAGCTGCAGCTGCTGTTTGTGCTCAGCACAAGTGTACTGTGATCAGAAAGTGTCAGGCTGGTGAACTGGGCCGGAGCATTCTCAGCCTCATCGAGGCCTTTTCCTTGAGTATCATCAAATTAGATGATGTGTAGCATGTGTATAATTGAGCCCCCCGCACAAGAAAGACACTGAGCTGCTGGAGCGTGTCCAGAGAAAGGCAGCAGAGCTGGTGAAGGGTCTGGAGCACAAGTCCTGTGAGGAGCAGCTGAGGGAGCTGGGGGTGTTTAGCCTGGAGAAGAGGCTCACAGGAGGCCTTATCGCTCTCCACCACTACCTGAAAGCAGGTTGGAACCAGGTGGGAATTGGCCTCTTCTCCCAGAGAACAAGTGATAGGACAAGAGGAAATGGCCTCAAGTTGTGCCAGGGGAGGTTTAGATTGGATGTTAAGGAAAATATCTTCCCCAAAAGGGTTGTCAAGGAAGGCTACCCAGGGAAGTGGTGAAGCCACCACCCCAGAGGTATTTCAAAGGTGCGTGGATGTGGCACTTAGGGGCATGGTTTATAGCTGGACTTGGCAGTGCTGGGTTAGTGGTTGGACTCAATGAACTTAGAGGTCTTTTCCAACCTAAGCAATTCTGTGATTCTGTGGATACAGTTATGGATTAAAATTTGCATTTCTTAGTCTATTAAAAGGATATTTGAAAAGTAAAAGGGACAGTTACTATGTTGCTGTTTAGACAAACTCAGTTGTAATATGTCAAAGACTTGCTGTTGTATTCAGTAAATTTTGAGTGCCCTAACGATATTTTTTTTTAATTTTGACATTAATGTTTCAACTCACCCATTTTTTATTATTAAGTCAAATTTCTTTCATATTTTAGGCAGAATATCTATTACTGTGTTTCAGATTCTTTTAAAGTAACAAGTTTCACAAGTTTCATGAAACTTTTGATTTCCAGCTATGCTACTGTGAATCTCACTGTAAAATTTACATATAAACATTTCACCCTTTTTATAAATTTCTCTCCTTGATAGGTGTAATTAAGGTCATACATAATTTTTTATTCTTTGGGTTGTATTTAAGGGGTTTTTTTGCTTATTCATAAAAGTAACAAATTGTATTTGCCTGTATTGTATGATTTTCATGCACATTAGTCATCTTTAAAGAGTAGTTTTCCAAAAAGTAACTTACTTGCATTACATATACTCACCTCAGAAAGCTTTATTCATGACTGTCTCTGTTGTGTGTTACCTTAAATTTAAAATGAAATTTAGAAAAAATGAGAGTAAGGAACAGAAGCATAAAACACAGGGACATCATTCTTCCCTAGGTGTGTGTTCATGTGTTTGAACATTTGCATGGCTCAGAGGATTCTTTCTGCAGAAGAGCAGCAGGATAGCTAAAACTAACGGCTGAGGTGCTGAGCTGGGTTGCTCGTTTAACTCTGGTTTTCAATGGTCTTGTGTTGGAAACTTAACAGAAGTTATTTCCTTGCCTGAAATGGAGTAAAGCTGACATTATGTTGTCGCTGGTGGGCTGCTCTTCAGAATAGAAAAGGGCCTATACACTGTGACAGCCATAACAAGAAGAGATGTGGCGGCCCAGACGTGTGAAGCTTACGAAGAAGTTAATTTGATTTTATAGACCATTAAATCAAAATTCTGCTTTTCTGTGGGAGTGTCAGCAGATCAGAATTATATGGGAATAGTAGAAAGGAAAATGGAAAGAATTGTTTTGGTAAAATACTTAGTGATTGCACTTGTCCTTGTAGTGTGTTCTGCAGTCGATTTACCAGCAAAACCTAATAACAAAATTATTTTGACTGTAAGACGTAGTGGATTAAGTAATAGAACTTTTAATTAAAATTTTCCCAGGACATAATTTTTACATAGTTCCTCTGCAAACACTACAGAATACAGTACATATCCATGATCATTGCACTTCTTGAGTCATATTTTTCATGTAGTTTTCTTTAAATGTCTCCTTGGATAATTAAGTCTGACTCTTAAGTTATGGTATGTTAGTTTCTGACAGGTGCCTGCCAGGGATCTTCAGTGCTGTCATGCATTATGTGGATTTCAGCCAAGACAGAAGGGCCTGGGTATTTGTTTCTGGTCACTTCTCATTAAAGCTTTGACTGTAGGAAAGAAAAACAACTATTTAAAGATAAGGAGTATAGGTGCTATAGGAAGTGCATAGAAATAAAATCTGTTAGGCAATTAGTTTTTCTGTGATTTTGTATAGATAATATGTATATGTGTGAACTGTACATATGTGCATTTCAATATATAGTAAATATTCCTTCTGCAAAAAAGTATTCTCTCATACATTGACAGGAGAAATGCACAGAAGAGATTGCAGAAGTTGGCATGGTAGAAGTGGAATATAATAGCACTTCGCTGGAAGACAACTGCTTTGTAGGAATGAAAGGTTAGAATTTGATGTAGGTGGTTCTTGGATAACCAGGATTAAGTGGCGTTCTAGAAAGACTGTGAAACACAGTCTCTGTCTGATTTGGCTTTATTAGAGAACTCCATTATACATTTATGAAAGCTGCTAGTTCTATATTAGAGCATGAAATTATAGTTGGGAACTTATAAAAAAACTGTCCTCCCTTTCTTGAGAGAAAAGGGCAAAGAGAAATACATTGGTTTGGAAGGAGCTGAGATTTAATAGCCCAGATAAATACTGTTTCTTGACCAGTTACAAAATATGCAGCTAAATAAAACTAGTAGGTGAGCTCCACAGTCTTGTCTTTTGAATAATATTTATAATTGCTCCATTCAGCTAGGTAAAATTCTGCATTCATTTAGCCCACTATCATGTCCGTATCAACAGGCAGTAGCCAATGCCTGTGGAAAAGCAAGGCAGAACATGTAGTCATATTTTCATTGCATGTTCTGCCATCCTCAAGGGTTTCTTTATCCAGAACTGCTGCGTTTCTGTTAAGTAACGCTGTGCAGCTTTTCTTCTATTTGCTTGCTCTTTGAAGCAACATCATAGCATCATAAACTCCTGTGGCAAGGGATAGTTAATCCACTGATCCCCTCCATAACCTTTGGTTTATCACCCTCTTCATGTCTCTTTTGCCATCTTTTCTCTTGCTCTGCTCACTCCTTCCTTCTGCAGAACCTTTCCATGTTTCTGATCGCCCTTGTCCGGTTTGTTTCTCCCTTTACTGTTTCTGTTACATTCTTTCTGAGGCAGGGAGCTTCATGTAACTCATGATAGATTCACCCTGTGTTTGTATCGTGATGTAGTGACATTGTCTGGTTTACTCTTTATTCCAGTTCTAATAATATCTGATTTGGCTTTTTGCATACAGCTGAAGACTAGTTGCAGTGTCATTTTAGCACCACGGTCCCCTTTCTATCTGTTTTTCAGAGCCTGATGCTAGTAGCTAAGTGAAGTCAAGTCTTTTTCCTCATATATTTCTCCTTTCATGTTTGTCAATATTGACTTTTCACTTGGTATGTTATCTCACAGTCTCCCAGTACTGTAAGAACCATCTGCAGTCCCTCATAATTGTGCCTCATTTTTCCTTCCCTGACTAAATCGTTAGCATTAACAAACCTTTCCACCTTCTTTTGCTCACTTTTGCGTATCATGTAGGAATATGAACAATACAGGTCAGAATACCCATTTCTGTGCAGTTCTTAGGTAACTTCACCCTAACAGTATTCATCATTTATTCCTGTCCTTTTCTTTTTAGTTGACCTTTTATTTATCCACTCATGGATCTTTTGTCCTGCTGTGGTAATTCAGATTTTTTAATGCCCTTGAAAAACCTTCCCAAATACCTGTGGGAAAGTTGAGCAGTGTATATCACTTGAATTTTTCTTGTCCATGTGGTTTTGATACCTTAAGAAAATAAGAGGCATGAGAAGCACAAATTTGGCTCCTATTCAATATATCATATTTCCTCAAGTCCACTAATTTTGGACTTTTCATGAATTTATGGTTTCTATTAACAGTCTCTACCAATTTGTAAGTTATGGACATGAGATTCACTGGCCCATAGTTCCTTCTATCCTCCCAGATCTCCAGACCTGTTTTTAATTGACATCACACTTCTCTGGTACCAAGCTGTTTTAAGCAGGAGGTTACAAGCTATTTAAGAGTTTAACTTTCTCACACTTGAGTTTCTCTAGAACTTGGGTGTGAATGTAATCTGGGTCTGCTGATTTGGTTGTGTTTTTTTCAATTGTTTGTTACCTTTTTGGCTGACATTTCTGTGTGAGTCAGATCTTTTGGTGCATCTCTTGGAAAGCAGGATTCTGGTATGGCAGCCTCTTTAAGCACCTACACTTCATTCTTTTTTACTTTATTTCTCCTGAGCATTCTTTTTATTTTTTGACCACATTTTGTACTGTTTGAGAAGTGTTCATTTCGAGAGCCACAGCTAAGTTGTTCCTCAAATTAATTTTTTATTTGCTTTACTCTGCTTTTACCTATTAGTGTTAAGATTTGTTTCTATCTGGTTTTCCCCTTTGGATAAGTTTCCAAACTTTTAAGAATTTACTTTTACTTCTAATAGCAAATACATATCTTTTGAATAGCAAAGAGAAACAACTGCTTTCATATGTTTTATATAATCACAGATGTGTGGTGTCTCATCCCTTTCCTTCTGACTGGTTTGTCCTAATGAATATCCAAGGAGGTTTCTTTTATGGTTTGGTATGTTGCCTTCGGCCTCTGTTGATAAGCGATCTGGCAAAGCAAAGCGGATGGCATGATGAAATCAGTACTTTCACCTGCAAGCAAACTTTGTTTTCAGGGATGCTGGTTGTGAGACTCCTTGTGGATGTATCTGTGGTGTAACCCTTCATTTCTGCCTCTGAACTACAATTAAGGGACTCAATAATCTCTTAAAGATCATTCAAATTCTGTTATTACTACTGTGAGTTCCTCTCTTCTTGAATCTCTACACTTGTCTTCCGTTCGCTCCTGAATGTATTCTTACCCAGCCTTCTCCACTTTCCCCTACTTGTATCATCCCTACTTCCCCCCTCCTCACTTCATCACATTCTTTACCCTGCCTTTTTTGCTTTGAAGAGGTTCCTAGTTGCATCTTGTCTAGCTTTGACTCTCTCCTTCAAATCTAATGAACAGTTTGCTAAATAATTTCTCTCCAACAGTAGAGCTCAGTGTGCACTTACATAGCCTAGATAGGAGGAAATAATATGTGCCTTGAATAAACAGTGTCTCTTTAAGAAGTTAACCTTTACCTGAAGTGGAAAAATATGGCTATGGCACTTCAGCAACCAGGAAAAATAGAGCAGACTTGTCATGCTGTATCTCATAGGACTGGAAATTTCCTGCAAATTAACACTGTATTTAAAAAGACTATATGCAGATTGAGTTTTTCCATGATGGCCTTGGAATAACATTCTCATGATCCACTGATAAGGAAATGGAGTGACCATGCTGTGACGGAGATATTCCAATGCACCCTTCACAGACACCCACTACCCTGTGGGGAAAATGGAAGTTAAGAAAGCAGAAGCAAAATTTGCTATGATCTGAGACCACAAGCCTTCATCTGACTGAAGCAGATCTATTTATGTACATTGTGGAGAAGGTGAAGGAAGTGAAGTGTTTTATCTCTTGAACTGACTGGCAAGCAGAAGGCATTGATAAAACTGTTTCAAAACAAGAGGTTTATTTTCCTATGTGTGCTTTGGAACACTTAGAGTCACTGTGTCTGTGCAGTACACCTTTGTAAATTCCTAAATATCTATATCAGATATCTGTGAGAGATT
Organism: Atrichornis clamosus; assembly: GCA_013400975.1. NCBI lineage: Eukaryota > Metazoa > Chordata > Aves > Passeriformes > Menuridae > Atrichornis > Atrichornis clamosus. Next base: position 151,965 of record WBMZ01010327.1, read on the forward strand.
AAATACCAGAATTTTTATTTCCAGATGATTTTTAAGAGTTGCTTTCATTGTTACTGGCCTTGGTCTATATGAATTGATTATGTCCAGTAGCTGTAATTTTTGTCTGTAATTGTCAGTAAAGGTCTGTGCATTTGGGAGCATGTATATTCTTGGAACCAAAGTTAGCATCTTCTGCAAAGCGATGATCCTACTTATGCTGCGGTTTTAAAATAAACATTAATTGCCAGCCTACATAATGATCTACAGTTCTGGTTCCACAGCAGCTCCCTAGAACTCCCTTCCTTTATATTTTGCTTTTAGTCACGTTGTTTTATTTATGGTTGATTCATGATTTGAACAGATTGTCAAAATTCATTTTGCTTTATGGTGAATTGGGCAGCAAAGTTATCTTAATTTTTACAGCAGAGCTGTGTAGAATTCTTCACTGTATTTATAAAATCAAATGATATCATAGATTTTTGGAACAGATGCAAATGTATAACCAAATGAAAATTTAATTTTTATTTCTGTTTACTTCATATGGATTAAAGCCACCTGTTAATTCTGCAATCAGCAAACTGTTGAAAAACATGTCTACTATAACCATTTCTTGTACCTTTCTGTGTGACTTGAATCAGTAATATCAGAAATGGTAATAACTCCAGAAGGAACTTCTGGAGGAAAAGGACTTTGTTAGTAAAATACAGAAAACAGCTTTTGCACATGAGGGAATTTTAATATTTAAACTTTTGATGTGTACTTGGTCTCACTAGTTCTGCTACTTCTATTTCCTGTTATGGTTTTGGTAGCACATGTTTTGGTTTGTTTGTAATTTTGGAGACAGGTTTCTGTCATGCAATACTATGAACAGAGCTGAAAACCATAGTATTTCTTAAAAACTTGCTTTTGATGGCTGCCCACTGCAGACCTCCAGTTCTCTTGATGCTTGATTGATTACTGTTCTGTCCATCAGCCTGGCTGCACAGTCAGTGCCTTGCGTGGTCTGGCAGGTAGAAATGGGCATAAGAAGTTTACTAAGCTCCTTGTAGGTAATTCACAATAAAAGGAGGTACAGAGAGAGAAACAGAAGAGGAAGATATTGTGATGCTTTTATTTTGGCACACAGAAAAAAAAAATGCTAGTAGCATAATGGCATTGTGCACTGACTCCTTCGTGCATTTGTGTGTTTAGCCAGGTACAGTAGCAGTAATTTAAGAACTATTGTCTTGCTGTTGTAAAAACATTTCAGATGTTTGCTTGGCCTCACCAGTCTTGGAGATGTGTAACATGGAGAACTATGTAGAAATTGTGTTTCACATAAAAGCAAAATATTTGCTATAGATAAAGCTGCCTAGTAAGGAAATTATAAACCACATCCCAAAGAGCATACCATCAAGCTTCATTTAGAAACATGAATACATGCCAAGTATCGTTATGTATGTTTGCAGTGAGAAAGAAATCCTGGAAGGTACCTATATCATTCTGCCGTTGTACTTGGGTGAGTTTTAGTGATGTTCGGATTTAAATGGTGATTTAGAAATCCTGCTGTCTCCTGAGTGCCTGGTGCATTCTATAATAACCCTGATTTTCATTAGCTCCTGAGCCTTTGCCACTTGGCACCCGGCCCTGTTGTGGGCCTGCCTGCTACAGCCCAGTTCCAGCTAGGCAACCAGAAGTTACAGTGCTGAGAACTGTTTGTCACTTCAATTATTGTAACATCTTAGACGTGGAGAGACTGATACAACAATCATTTTCTCATGAGAGGTGTCATAAAATGTCTGCTGTATAGTTAATTTCCTGTTACCCCACAGTTATCCCAAAACAGGAGACAGGGTTATTCAGCTTTGCCGTGAGTATCTTTAGCCTGGTGAGGAATGCTGTGGAAATGCCTGTGAATAAATAGACAACATGGTTCACCCAATGGAAATATGTTTTTATGCATTATATATAGTAAAAATAGCAAAGAGGTTCAAATATCTCATGTCTGAGTTTACAAGGAAAAAACTACGCCTCGAACATTGACTTGAGGCCTGTTAAAAGAATGGACTTTCAGTAGATTTCCACACTTCTGCATTCAGCCCTTGTTCAATGCAAGGCATAGAGATGCAGGAGGAGACATAACCATGGGTTAAGGACCTAATAAAGAGTCATATGGAATATGACCTAAATACATACCCACTAATGGAATTAATGCAACAATTTATTAATTTAAGTTCCTTTTGTCAATTAGTGCTAATCATGTTGAATTAGATAGCTCCTGACAAAAGGAATTTAGAAAGAAAACAAGCATATTAAAAAAAAAAAAACAGGTTGGCATCTTTGATTTTGTTCTGTCAGAAACAAACAGCAAATCTTACAAAGTTTTGAAAGTTATGGTAAATACCTTCTACACAGGAGTGGAATTATTAGGGTTACATGAACCAAACCAGCTGGATGTGCCTTTGTAGTCACAGGAGGACAAATCCTCTCATCTGGCACACAGAAGGGATTGTTGTAGGTGTTCAGTATTTTCAAAACAAGTTTTCATTGTGTCAAAACAAGTTTCAACAGGAACATAAAAACACAAAGGCACACTACATATGTATGTACGATCCGTGCAAAAATACTTTGTACTGCAGAAAGTGAATAATCAGGTAATGTTGATAAACCTTGGGGAAACTCTTTTATAATTCTAATATGGCTATGCTGTTGAAATAATTTATATAACAAGATTTTATTGCAAAGTGTCAGCATAATAATACAAGTCCAGGAGGAATAGGTCAAAAAACTCAAGAAACCTCAGGCTGTCCTTCACGCTGACCTATACCCTCCTTAATTCCTGTTTCCACCAAATTTAATTGGAAGAAGGGAGAACATTGCTATTCTAGCTAATTTATGAAGATCAGTCATCTATCGAGTTGATTTATGTCTGTCAGGATTCAGTGAATTTGAAGAAACTTGTAGATGTCTTGGAGCAGTTCCTTTAGGATACATCAGGAAAGAAATAATGGGATGCAAAATCATGTAAATCCTAGACATGCAATTCCTTTAAAAGAAATGGACAGCAGTTGAAGCAAATTCTTGGGGTTCTTGACTGTATCTAGTACAGCTGCACTGAAGTAATTCAGTGTTTACCTCAGTCCCAGGAATAATCAAACAAACTCAATTTACCTGCTGGGCAATTCAGACAACAGAGAACTACTGAGGAGAACGGGGTCCTAGCTACAGACCTTACTCCAGAAGACTTGGAAGGATTAAGTAGAACTATTCAGAGATCACCATGACTACAGGAGTGTCTGCCCAAGTCAGATCTATTATAGAACTTGAAAAAGTTGAAGAAAAGAATCTCGTATTTCCCTGTATGCCTTGCCTAGAGTAGGAGAAAAGGGGTGTATTTGTCAAATATGCTGGCTACTCTGATTTTGAATACACTAAGGGTCTATAATTAGAGCCAGATATTTGCAGAATTAAACCAGAGTTGAAGTACTTACTAAAACATTTTACAAGAATGAATTAAAATATTGAAATAATGGGTAGTATTTAAGAATAAAGTTTGCACTCAAAGCCAATAGTAGGGTAAAAACCCAAGTATGATAACCTGAGTCTGCCTTCAGAGGAGAAGGAACACAATACATGTACCTGATGCAATGAGAGACGGTAATGACAACCTCTGTGTCTTTGTGAAAAGATAAAGATTGTGGCTCAAAGGCTTTAATTTGCTAGTAAAAAATGTGCAAGGACAGAGTACTCTGTGCTGGTAGTAGGTGAGTTGCTGTACAGCTAAGTCTGTTCTTGATGTGGACCATCATGATTACTTCATCCCCTTCCTTTTCCTCACATCATCTCTTGATGGAAAAGACACTCAAAACTCCCACATCTTGAGCTGGAACAAATAAAACATATGAGTGCAAATAGAGCTAACATGGATAAATTTGAGATCAGCATGCTGTAAAACTCGGCCCTCATGAACTGAGGAGTTTAAGGGGAATCTATTTTGTGAATGACTTGAGAAGATGATTCATCACCCCATGATGATTGTACTTGTCCCAGACATAAAAAGCAGAAATCTCATTGATACAACATTTTGTATGCTTTCCTCCTCACGGTGTTTGAGTCTTGATGTTCTGCTCTGAATTTATCACATGAATATTTTAAGAGAAATAGAAACACTTAATTCTTCTAATTTTATTAAACCAGAGGCAATAACTAGAACACAATTGTATAGTTGGCCATAGTACCAGTCCAACAAAAGCAACAGCAAAAATCAAGTGTGTTAGTGTTAGAATGCTTTCATCATAAATATGTGGGAAGTGTTGTTTGATGGGAGATTGCAGCTACATAAAATCTTCGCAGATTTCCAGCCTAGGTATCTGAAGACAAAAGGTATTATCAAATGGTTGATGCAGATTTTCTACCAATTGCATTAAAAAAACCCAGCACTAAGTTACCCTGGGGGGGAAAAAAAACCAAACAACATTGCAATTAAAATGAAATTTCACAAAAGCATGTGAATTCTGAGTCAAGTACGTTTGAAGCACTGCAAACCCACACCCTGGGATTTAGACATGTACGGGCTTCTGGAGGCCTTGTACCACACTCAGTGTTTCATATCAGTAGAAAATACGTAAACAGTGGGTGAGACAATTCTACTTTCTTTTAGATACTTACCACTTACAAGCATAATAGCAAGACTTTCTTTCCACTGGATAATCAGGTGAAGGAAAGAGAAGTGCTTTACTCTCAGCAGATGTCCTTGAGCGTAGCACCTGGTATTCATTGTAGTGTCAATTGTATATAGTAGTTAACTATAGCAAAATGTGTTGTTTTCTGGAGTGATGAAGAAAAATTTCCATAGAAACCTCATAACTTGCTACCTTGAACTTGAAAAATGACCATTTGAGGGAACGAAAATGAATAGACAAAAAACAACGGAGTCGTACAGTAAGATGCTCAACAAAGAGTTATACATGTGCCTCTAAGTGTATGAAGATTGGCACCCACTCTAGGCTGAAAGAAAGCAACTCTTTAAACACTGTTTAAGCTGAGATCTAAACCACTGTGTGAAAGACGTAACACTCAACGTGTTTTATTTTACGTGAGTATTGATTGTACTCAATGCTCACATATGGAGTATCTGTGGACTTTGTACAAATGAGTTTCTCTGTGTTTAAAGGAGCATTTTATGCAGTTCTTCTGAGTTTGGTGTAAGGTCAGTGTGATACAGACCCACCAAGCACATGCTAGAGGAAAGCAGGAGGAAGGAGGAACTCTGTCTTTCCCAGAAAGGAGAAAAAGCATTGATCAAAACCTTATTTCTGCCATTTGACCACAGGTTACCTTTCTTCATCTTCAGTGTAATTCACCAGGCACCCAAATTACTGATTTTTTTTTTAATAGCAGTTCTTCAGAGCTGAAAAGCATACCTAGTGCATGTAAAAGTAATCATTTCAAAATAGTTTGGAGATATTTGAAAATATCACATGGCAAAGTTTCGGGGAAAAAAAATCAGATATTTTTATATGAATTCCTTTGGTGTAGCGCAGATCATAGTTATTGAGGGTGTAAAATCATGTGAATGTGTTAATGTGAATAGGATATGAGAAATGTATCTTTTTTCACTGTTTCTCTGTGCCTGTATGTACAGGATGCTGGAGTACAAGTGTTGTCTCTTAATTTAAAATCTTTCTAAAAGGAATAGAATTCCATGTGAAAGAGGCCCTTATCATGCAGTCTATAGCAGATTATTGTCTTTCAAAAAATTTTTATGTTTTTCTTAAAGTTATTTCATGTCATCTGTTGAGACATAATAGTTCGTGTCATGGTCCTATTTGTGCAGAAACGTACACTTTGACTTCAATGCCAGATAGTTGATAGATGAAACTTACTCGAAAGGTGATTGATGCTTCTTCTCCTCCTTACTGGTAATGTCTGCAGAGGAGACAAAATGTCGAAATTTCCATTTCACACGAAATTCAGGTATTTTAACATATGGTTTTGTCCCAAACTTTGGATGAAAAGAAAATATTTAGAAAAAATTCTACAGTGTTCTTTGAGCAGTTTCACTTAACTTCTCCTACTTCCCCATCTTTCCTCCTCAATCTCCTAAGTCTGCTGTAGCTGATACAGTCCTATCAAGTATATTGTGCTTTTGGATCTCTTAGCAGGGCCTTTTTTTTTTAGTTTGAGGTGGGGGGAGGCTGTTAATTTTTATGTGTGTGTGTATGTGTGATGAACCATAATTATCTCTGATTTTGTTTAATCTGAGATACCTAAAGTATATGGGAGAGGGGCAGAAATGGAGGACCATATCCTGAATACACATGTCGTGGTGCAGTTGCTTCAGTCTGGAGAAGACCACATATGATAAGGGCAACTTCAAGCATGTACTTTGAGGTATTAAAAGAAAAATGTAGACATTTGAAATTATGAAGTACTAAAGGAATTCTTGTAGTTTATGGAACATTTCCAAGAGGTTCATATGAACTATCAGTGAAATAACATCCTCTTTGAAATAGTACATCTGATCAGAATGTGGAGAGGTGTTAGACTTAGTTATGCAGCAAAGGATGCAAGCTCTACTGCAGGAATCAGTGAAAAGAAAGGATGCAAGTGTAGATAAAGTTGGTGTGGGAGGGTGTATGTGGTATCAGATGCATATGTTCTGGAATTTACCTAACAGAAAAGGCATATATAATTACTGCACATAATGCAGTAAGTGTGGGTTTAATACGAAGCACAGAAATGCTATAAAGGAAAAGAAAGTGTAGGAAAATAATTCTGATTGTATCCCATTTAATTATTGAGAATTTTTACAATTTTAAAAGAGGAAGGTTTTAAGTAAGATCATGTGCATGGAAAACAGTCTGCAGAAAAACTATTAAAGGGGAAGGGAGAAGCTATTTAAAATAAGCAAGCAGAGAAGCATAATTAAATGTTAGGATAGATAAAGGAAGAAAAAGTGAAAGGATGATAGACTGACATTGACTGCATACAGGTGATATTCCTTGAGCTAGCAAAAATACATAGAACTGACCAGGACATAGAGAAGCTACCATTTCAGAGGTATGCTATAAAAAACACAGATACAGAAATGGCATTCAGGTGGTGAGATCAGGTGACAGGTAGACCTTCTCAGCTGGTTTATGTACAAGTGTGTGCCAGCATGAACAATCACTTTTGTGGTCATGATTATGAGGGTTGTTTTCTGAACTTTGATTCAGTAAGCCAAGGTGTATCCTGTAAATACACAGGACAATCTGTGTATGCTATAAAATGTGTGTGCTAGTTGTCCTCTTTCTGTTTTCCATTTCTGGGATCAGCTCCTCAGTCCAGAAATGCTTTTACTTTCCAGTGCTCTTTTAACCTTTGGACAGCATCTCGTGTGTGTTTACAGCTTGTGCACAAAAGCTGACTGCAGTATCGGTTAATTAATTTGCCAGGCACAGCCTCACAAAGAGAGAGGAACGTTCTGTTTGTGGTCTTGCAATGTTTTTAGATGTGAGGAGGTGTGATTGGTGTTCAGTGATTGCTGAAGCTTCTACCTGTTAGAAACCACGTCGTGACTGTGAAGCTGATGGGGGTGTGTTTGCTTCAGGAGGTAAACCAGCAGAGAGATCAGGAATGTAATGAATGTCATTGCAGCTATTCACACTTTAGATTTCTTTCTGGTGAGGAGAACAGGACAAGGTTGTCCTTGCACAGAAGTTTATAAAGACCAGTGATACAAATACAAAACAAAATATTTTAAAAAGAGAAAGTTCTGTGCAAAACACAATAGGCAGAAACCAAAGGCAGAATGATCAAGCAGCTTCTAGTATAACTGGCAAATAAAGGGTATCATTGAGACATATAAAATGTGTTTCTTACCTGGTTGAGTAGCTCAGCACAAGAAATTCAAAGGTACACTTCTAAGTCAATTTTGGATACTTAGGATCAGCTCATTTTACAGATCTATGAGTCACTTGATCCTTTGTTAGGAAGATAGACTAAGATCCAAAATATACAAAGCACACCTTAAAAAAGAACGTTATCCTATAAATTTTGACGTTTAATAAAAGGAATTACAGTTCATCCAAAGATGTTAATATTTATTTGCTACATCGTATGTAAGGTGCTGCCATCAACAGTGACAGTGTTGTGTCAAGGTTTCTGTAAGGAGGCAGATAGAGCTTATCTCCTGCACGTATTCTGACTTCCCTCCACGATTTTCCTACTCCATTGACTTGTCTGTCTCTGGGACTTTGGTACCATACATGAAGTTTTTTCCACATAGGGGAAAAGAAAACATGGGAAACATCAAGTGCCTCCATTCATGCTCTTAAGATTGCTCCTTCCCTAATCATGTATTTTCTGGTTTTTTTCTCTAGGGCATATTTCAAAACATTTGTCCCTCAATTCCAGGAGGCAGCATTTGCTAATGGGAAGCTTTAGGCAGCCTCGGGCATGGAAATGATACTGGACAGATCCTTCAATCTGCTCATGTCAGCCCAAAAGAAGAATGCCTGGAAATGGGTTGGACTGTCTTGATAGGTGCTTTCTTGCCTCTGAAGTGGTTTTGGTAGCCTCAGTTTTTGAAACAAAGACCTCACCAGCATGCTTAGAGCTGAATATTTGTTGTTAGTCCTGCTGCTTTGTCTCTGCCACCACCACTCCTTTATATATCTACTGGATTAAATTTAAAAGGGCATGTTTTGATGTGATAACACTTTCTTGTGCCAACAATGTCCTGTATGTTATGCCTTGTTTCCTTGTCTTCATATGGTCTAAATTGGATTTTTTTTTCCCACGGAAATCTGATGTAATTTGTATATTTAGTTAACGTTGTCAGCTTACCCTAAGAAAACATAAAACTGCCGTATGTACCGGGAATGCCTAATGGACTGTACAGTGCCATATTCTGCCTTGGAGGTTTGCGTCGCACTCTGGTTGTTACTCTCACAGGTATGGATATGAGTTGCACACTTCAATTCTCAGTGCCTTTCCAGTTGGTCTGAAGTTAATATGGCAAGGTGTTTGAGGTTTGATGGGTTAATAATACTTTGGTTGAAAGCTCATCTTATGTGAAATGTTAGGCTTTTATGCTTTGTTTTAATTTCCGTTTGTACAATTTTGGTGTTTTTCTAATGAGCTCTCCTTGCCTTTACAAAAAAATTCTACTTCTTTAGTACCAACGTGCAAGCAACTAGTTATATAAATCAGTATAACAAAATAAAGCTCTTTCATAGACCTGTAATTTTTCCAAATAAGATAAATACTGCTAAGAAGCAAACTTTCAACAAAGGAATGAATGATGTCTTGGAAAATAACTGACGAAATAATGTAGGGCTGTAGGTATTTGGCTTAATGCTTAAGTTCACCGTATCTTCTCAGAAATAATTTTAAGTGTGTATAACTGGAAACATTACCTCCTCTAATTCTGAAATGCCAAGTGCTAAATCCTGCCTATTCCTCCTTTCTTTCCTGTTTGTGTCAGGCGCACCAGTTGGAACTAACTGTCACGATGTTACTTCCCAAATACATTTGTGAACAAAGCAAGGTACTTTCCAGTAAGGAATAAAATTAACTGTGTATGTTCCTTATAAATGGTATCTGGAAAATGTGCCCTACTTCTGCTAAATATAAGGAACTAAATTAATAGTATGCAGATGATACAGTGGAACTGGAAAACATTTAATTTTAAATTATTCACTATAGAGCCACATGTAATGAAATCTCACCTAAGTACTTGATTGGAAGTATTCTCATACCCTTTCTACATCTTGTTCACGTGAAGAGTAGTGCTTTTCAGTGTTTATATCCACCTAGGAAACACAGATGGGTTTTGAGTAGTGAAGCTTAAGAATTATGCAAATAATGCACCTCTAGAAACTACAGGTATTTTTAGCTAGTTTGTGGGTAAAATTTAGTTTATGTTTAATACTGAAGTTCTTGGCTGGAAATTAAGCTGGAAACAAAATCAGAAGCCTTACTGTAAGTCTACAGAGGAGGCAAATTCTGTCCTGTGACCCACCCCTTTGTGGCTCTTGGTGCGTTATCTGAGGACTGTCAACAGCTCCAAAGGTCTGAGCCTGAATTCCCTCTGTGGAGACATTACATGAGGCTTTTGCATGCAAACCAAGACTTAGAGCAGATGTGGAAGGTAATGGTATGCTGTCAATAGCAAAATCATAACTGAACAACCTCAAGTGACTAAGAACACACATTGTTCAGTATACTGGGATGATTTCACATCTGCATTTCTTCAGGTAAAAGCCAAAGCCACAGACACATATTCAAGAATAAGCCAACCTTGTGAATGGGGTGAGGGAAGGAGGGTGGCTAATGAAAAACATTTGTTCTCATAGTATTCAAAATCTGATAGAAAGGATCTCTAGCCATCTTCAAAAGATATAAACCAAACCCTCAAGTTGCATCAGTACATTCCTGGAATCTTACATTTTATAACTTTGTCTTTGATTCAGTGTTGTAGGGGGTGCCCCATAAACACAGTGTGTGCTTTATAATACCTGATTGCCCAAGTGGCACCAGTTTTTTTATTTTTTTTTTATCTTTTCAGACGTTACCATGATTCAAGTCTGGCAATTGCAAAATGTTTTGAAAAGAGGTCCATACTTCAGAATGTAGATTTATTTTCAACCAAAAATGCATTCTTCACCCCAATCCTAGTCATTTTGGACAATGAACTGCTTTATTGTTAAAGGACTAAGAGTTTTAGAAGCCATGTAAGAAAATATTTGAGAGTACAAAAATTGTCTAAGCCAGCAGTTCATTGTGTTGATTTCAATAATTTCACAACCTTTTCACTGACATACGTGGAAACAAATCAGTAGTTTCAGTCTAATTTTAACATCATGCTACAACTGGTAGTATTTTGAAAGAAAAAAAAACCCAAAAAGGTAGAAGAGATGAGAAATTGTACTGTTTGTGTTTAAGTCTGCAAGCTGATCAATTTTTGGATTAGAAGAAAGGGCGGTTTCGTTCACTTAATGAACATTTTCTTCATTTCAAGGCCACCCTGCACTCTTTCACCTACACAGTATTTTATGGATCCCTTCTTAATAGTTCTCAGAAGAAGTGTTGGGAGTATTAGCTCTCCAAACTTTGAGAGGAGAGACTTGAAATGAGTGAAAACTTCTTTCCAGAAGGAGGATTACCACATAAATATTACACCAGAAAAGAGAGTTAGTTTGAATAATTTTATGTCAGACCAAGTATTCGTTGAAGGCATTTAAGTTAGCCGCAAAAGTTGGGATCTAAAAAGTTGGAGTCTTTTCTGTTATCTCCTGTTTTATTATAGTTTCCACTGTGGCCAGTTAAACGGTGCTGAGACTCTCAGCACTTCCTTCCCTATTGTGTGACATATGCAACTGAAAGGAGCAGTCAGACCTAGGCTATTTTCCTTGGCTTATGAGAACCACAAAACACAGGAAAAAATTAGCAGTGTTACAAACGTATTGAAAAGCCTAAACTCTACTCTGTCATAGTTTTGACTGAAAAAATGCAGAAAGTCTTGAGTTACAAAGCCCTGCTAATGCACAGTTTTCCAAAGGTTCTTAAATTGCAAATTTACAGTCAGGCCTTCATTCATCTGCATACATAATCCACTGTGCTAGAAGTAATACCAAATCTTATGGATTCAAAGTCAGACTTTTTGTGAACTTGCTGGAAAGACTGGACAAACAGCTGGAAGAATAAATAAAAGTTAATTGTATCATACGTCGTCTGGCCTTCATTGATCTTTCCATTGTGCTGGCCATTGCTTTGTTGATCAGCACTTTTCATTTGCTGAATCAGCAGCTTTTGGTGTCATCACTGTTGTTGACCATCCTCCCATTCATACAGAGAGTAGGCTTGAGTCAGGTTTTGAGAAGTTATCACGGATCTCCTGTGCGTTGTCAGACCCTCCCTAGGCATGTTTCTGTGTGTGTTTCCTTTCTCTCCTCCTGTCTGGTGCCTACGGCAATGGGCATCTTTGGTGAATCAGTCAGTGGGTGAGGCTTAGCCATGAAGTGCAGTACTTTGAGTCTCACTTCAGGTGGTTTTACACAGAGACTTCTTACCTAGGAAAGAGGGGATTAAATCTTGAGTACCTTCCACTGAGCAGTGCCCCCTAATATGAGGCTGGGGGTTGAGCAGAGCTCAAAAACCTAAGTGATGAGTAGGGGCTTCAGCTTAGACACCTTTCTGTGGCAGTACCCTTAAGCAGAGAAGCAGTGGGCAATAGAAACCTGTAGTAGCACCTGAGGGTCACCAGTGCAGGTCTGAAATACATTTCTAGTACCATGTCTGTGCAGCAGTGATAAATGGAGATAAAGGGGCAAGTCAGTGGGGAAGGGGAGCTTCTCACCCTTGTAGCTTTGTGAGAAGGATGTGCTGTGAGGAGGTAACAAGCTTTGGACACAGCTTCTGACCATGACTGTTAATTACAGGGTGCTGTCCCTGCCCTGCGAAGCAAATGAAGTCTGTGACCAAACTGAACTGCCAGTGAACACTCTTCCCTGGAATTACTTATGTCTCTGTAATTGATGTGTTGTAACGCTCATTAAACCTAAAAGTTACACTTACTTCTTAAATGTTACTGAAAATCCCTTAAGTCATCTCCTTTTCAGTTTTTATTTTCAGGTGTCTGTACTGTTTTGGGACAATTTTGTTTCATCCTTACTAGTTACTGCTATTTTTAGCAAGTTTGAAGTCTGTTTTTTAACAAGGCAGCAAGGTGTATGCCAACATCTTGTGGGCCTACATTAAATATAGAATTACTTGCTGTAAAGATAAGTAGAAACTGGTTTTTTATTTACTAAGCCAAGTGTTGTATTCTCCACAACAGACAAATTCTGAGGAAAGGCTGTTACCCGAGCAGAGAAAATAGTCATGCTGATGGCACTGGGTACATTTTTTTCACCAAATCTTCATTTAATTTCCATGTTAGCAAATTAGCAGGGGCAAAGTATATTGTCCTATTCTGAAGGAAGCCTGCACCTAAATAAAGCATTGATCAGACACTATCTTTTCTTGTTTATACTCTGCATCAGTAGGGTTTGCCCCTATGGGGAAAGCCAGTAAAAGTCTGAACAATGTCTATCAACAGTGTGGAGGTTTTTTAATATTCTAATTGGCTGATTTCTGTAGATTCAAAGAATAATTTCAGAATTTGTTCTGGGGGAAGGTAAACAACACAAATATCAGAAACATTCAAGTAATTTTAGTTATGTAGGAGATAATTATTATTCTGTATTCACTATTCTCTAAGAACTCAAGGGTTCTGCCATATATTACTAAGCATGTACCTGGAAAAACCATGGCATGCAGGTGATTTTAGTCCTGCTTTTCTTATTCTATTCCCTGTCTTACGTTAAAAAGCTCAATTCTTGGTTCCAAGGCACTGTACAAACACCATTTTGTTAAAGAAGTAGTTACCAAGCAAAAAGGCAAGGGGGGGAACCAGTATCAGCTGCTGAAAATAGGTCTTAAATCATCAAGAAATCAACAAAGGGAGCAAGGTTTGGCGGCCGCCCTGCCACTTGCTGAGTCTACAATATGGGCCTTCAAACATGCCCCCAGTGCAAATTAAAAAAAATACAGGAGGTTTTTCTTGCAGCGCTAAAGAATAAATGCAGTTTTAAACAACAGGAAGTAAAGCAAGTGTTTCATTGCAGGCATGAAAAGTAAAATGCACACTACAAGTCTAACATTATTTGTGTCTACAGCTCCCCACGTTTCTCCTGTCTGCAGTGAGGGTGAAGAATTAATGCCTCATGCTGCAGCTGCCCACAGTGAAAATTGATCCTTGGGGTACTCCATGTTTTCATCAAATTCTAGTTAAACCCTAATGATGCTTTTTCTGTCCCTGAGGATGGCAATGAGGTACCAGGGAACAGCAAATCTTACACTGTCAGGGGTTTCTGTTCCACTGCTGCTCCATTTCAAGCCCTTGATTTGGGTGGGGCGAGTGCTTTGTAAGCCTTCAGGCCTGCCAGCAAACAGGGTACATTCTATTTCCTCGTTGTTTATTTGAAATGGTTCAAGCTGATTCTAATTTGACATCCTGTTTCCCTTATTCCACTGTCCCTTTCAGCAAAATCTTTTCAGTACTTGTTTAAAAATCAGAGCCGTCGGGGTTATTTGTGTCGTTCGAAGGGGATGTAGCACTGGTGTGAGAGTAGCAGCTCGAGGTTGGAGCCGTGTGTTTCTTCTCTGAACTGCAGCGTCAGCAGCAGCCCAAGCGTCGCACACCCCTCCCAGCAAACCTCGCTTGAACTCAGTCCGACAGGCTGACGACCTGGAGTGACAGAAACTCACACCGTTTTTTGCTTTTCCTCAGAGGACAGCGAAACGGCCTCTGCTGGCTCAGTCGCTGTGTGTAGCCTGTGAGATCTCGGCTGCAGGAGGTAACAGGCTTCGGTTGCTCATCAGCTGGGACTAGGTTCATTTTTGTGCCCAGCACAGGAGCTGTGCCAGAGGGGAATGCCACCCTGCTGGTGCTGCTGAAGCCAGGCGTTTCCTCTTAATGCCTTGATAGGAAAAGGCAGCTGCAAAATCCAGCTGCAACTCAAGTACGGCCCTGCCAGCTACGGATGATTTCTTGTGTGTTTTGGCCAACTGAGCCTGCTTTCTGTTCTTCTGTTCTCCCAGAGAGCAGACTCTGCAGAGAACTTTCTCCCTTTATCATCCTGGAGGCACATAAAAAGTTGCGTGGCTATCAGTAATCAACTTCCCAGCAGAACTTTTCTACCCTTGTTACGAGAAGGGGAAGCAAACTGTCCAAATAAAATTCTGTATTTTAGAAATAACTTGTTTCTTACATTCTTCAGTTCCATGGCATGTTTCAATGGTTCTTTTATCACTGCTCCCCGATGAAATAGACACTGTTGGCACACTGTGTTTCCTAGGCTTTCTGCACTCATCCCCCTTCCCTTGTATCCAGTAGTTGCTGCGTCTCAACATTCCAGTTTGCCTCTTGACCATAAGGGAGCTCTTGGGCAGCTCACAGGTGAACCAGGAAAGAGGATGGCATCTGCTGGTTTCAACAAGGAAGAGGTGAGTTTGGGTGAATGAGTTTGTACTGAGAGAATTTGGCTTGTCTTCCGCAGAGCACCCACAGCTCTGGTAGCCAAGAAGAAATAACAGCTGCTGTCCAATGGGGTCAGATGGTAAATGGAGCCGTTTCCACACGGTGGTGGATGGTGTAATTACGCACTGGGCCCTGGCGTGTCTGCTCCTAATAGCACCCGGGACTCCTGGGAGTGACTCAGCCCTGCTGGGGCTAATTATGGGCAGGTTGCATGAACACCCCCCTCCATCCGCAGTGTGATCCTGCCTTCCTCTCTTTCAGTGGATGGGTGTTCAGCAACGACCTGGATTGCTCATGCAAAGCTGGGTAAATACCTTCTCATGAGGAAAAGACTTTTCCAAGCAAGGCTGCAAACAACACTCGGAGGTGCCTGGTTTGAAGAGGACGTGGTGTCTGTCAGGACATTGTTCAGGCAGATCCAATTCCCTGTCTCTGGCATTACCCATTGCTGGAGTACTTTATAAGAGAGATTCGAAAATAATTTCATCGCTTGGTTTGTCATGCTTGTTATGGATGGCAGGAGTATTTCTTCTGCACTTGTCATGGCCATTTTGTTGAACTGGGCATTATTTTTATTGTGCTTTAGAACTGGATTGTGGGTCATGGCCCTTTTCAGAGATGAACCATGATTCAGCACTGTGATATACTCTGGCAAAAGAGTCCCCACCTTAGCTATACTGTGTGAAGTATTACTTATTTTCTCTGTTCCTGAGATACTTTGGAACAGGCTCAAGAAGCTTGAAGTCAGTTCAGGGAAAACACTTAGGTGCTGGAGGTTACCAGCATCACTCAACATCTTGTTTGTATAGACCCCGTCTTTGCTAAGAACTTGTACTGATTTTAAAGCATATACCTGAGAGAATCATCAGAAGTGTCTGCCTAAGTCTAGTGTTACATACACAGGATTGGGGAAGTTGCAAGAAGCTGTAGAAATGAACTTGCAGGGAGTTTCATGACTGCTTCCTGCCAGCTCTGTTGGATTTTGTTTATGGGGAAGACTTACCACAAATTCTGCCTCAAGAAGCAACACCATCAAACGCACAAATCTCCAGGACACCAAGCCCAGAGCAGAGAGCATTTCCACCAAGAGCACACAGTCCCTCAGGGGAAAAAGTGCCCCTCACAGGTTGGGCCATCTCCCTGGAGATTTGTGAGCCATGAGCAGGCAAAGCCATGATGGTCCTGTCCAGCAATTAGAGCTAGTCCTAGTTGAAACAAAACGTTGGATTAAGTGACCTGAAGACATACCTCTCAGGCAACTTGGACATGGTTTTATTAATTTTTTAATACCTGTGATACAGATCTAAACACAACTTGATACTATCTCCTTTAAAGATTGTTCAGGGGCGATAGCACTTGGAAACAAAATGAAGAGCATAAGCGGTAAGTTTATTGTTTCTAACCATTTTCAGACCTTAGAAATGCAAAAACATAAAAATTAAATAGATTCAGTACTTTTTCAGTCATTCACTTGTGTTAGTAAGGACAGCTGCAAAAATGTGGCTGATGTTTGTACAACACAATGCCTTTAAGTAACTGCCTAAGCTAATTCTGAGCAGAGCAGCTCAGGTACTTGTTGATGCACTGTATATGGATTGCATCATCCCTTCATTTTTATGAAAGGTACCATGATGTTGCTTTGAAGAAAAACTTTGTTTGGATTTGAAAGTAGGCTGGGCATCTGGAGCCAGTGCTCCCTGTATACAAACAAGATGCTTCTTTAGGGAGGAGCTGGGCCTAGAAACTGGTCCAACCAGCCTTGAATTCTGGTTGTTTAGACCATTTAAAGAGCAGTTCACAAACAGGAAAGTGTTAAACCCAAGTGAAATGAGCTGCTTTGTGGGCCAGGGTATCCCAGGCGACCTGCAATTGAGGCAAGAAGCCCTGTGCATGCCAACCTGAGGGCCTGTTTGCAGGGTAGTTAGCTTTTACATACTGACATCTTGCTATAGAAAAATAAGAATTGTTTTGAGGTTTGTCTTTGCACCTTGTCCTGCCACTCAAGATTAAATCTCTCAGACAAAACAAGCTGTTTGGGAGGCGGACCAAGAATGCCTTTACAGTGAAGAAAAATAAAAACACTCAGCCAACTGTGATTAACTATTGAATGCAAAACACTCCCTGGGTTTGTTTATTGGTAGACTGTAGAGAAAGCTCACAAACGATGCCATGCTTTCAGTGTGAAAACACTTCAGCCTCTGCATCCCTCTGTTGCTGGGGGAAGGAAAGGATTTTATCCAAGCGGGAGGGGGCGGGGGGGGCGCTTTTTTTTTCCCCCGCCCTGAAAGTGTTGTTTATTTGATTTTGCAAAGGCGATGTACCCAGTTTCCTCTCGTGGTGTGTGTCTTCCTGCCGCCAGGTGCTCACACCTGAGCTGGACTTTGGCTCCCTCCCCTCTCCCTCCCCTGGGCAGACAGTCTGAGAGCACCCAGCTCAGGCACAGTGCTGCCAGATGCCGTGGCATGCACAGAATCCCGCTGTCCTCCAAATGCTGGTCAGATGAGCACAAGGAGGGAGGAGTTGTCATTAAAATCAAAACAAACAAAAAAAAAGACCAGAAAAGTGCTTGTGAGCAATTGCTTTTTTGCTTGCAGGCAGTTCTGGGTATCCCCAAGCTTTGAGGCAGCCTCTGGAAATGACAGCAAAGAAGGAGCCCAAGCCCTTTGCAATGTGCTGCATGTGTGTATTTACCTGTTTGTGTTAGCGGGTGACAACGTCCAGGTGCACAGCCAGTTTTGGGTTTCAGGAAAGGGAGAGTGGGTGCTGGCAGCCAGAGAGGGAGGGAGCAGAGGCTTTCTGGCACTGTGCTGCTGTCGGTCTGGAACGGCACTGCTGGGTATTGTGTTTGTGCTGGAAGGGCTGAGGTGGAGGCAAGTACGTGGAATTGTGCAGGATTGCTCTTCAAGGTCACGGAAATGCAGAAAGTAAACAGTGTTAATTGGGAAAGAAAAACAGGGTTATTAAAACTCCTTTGGCTCCAGTTTTCTAAATTGCAGGAGTCAAGGCATTTGTATTTTGTCATTAACTTATTAGGGCATCTTTAAATGCAGTGCAGGACAGGTCTGTGGGGAATTTTAACATTTAAAGCTGCACTTTCATCCCTCCACTGCACGCAGACATCACTGAACTCTAAAGGAAGGACCATACAGCACAGCTTCTTAACATTCTTAACATTAGTTATCAAATGAGTGCAAATTAAAGCACAGGCTCTGCAGTGGTGCCTTCTGGCATCACAGTACCACACATTTCATGGTGAAGGCAGAATCAGGGCTCCTCAGTCCCAACTGCCCAGGTTGGGTCTTCACCACTGAAGTAGTACAACTGCAAAGGGGACATTCTTAACAGCAGAGTAGACAAAAATAGTCAATGAGATTTGGCCCAGACAGACTTATTTAGGAGCTGGTTGCCTTCTGTGAAATATGTTTAAATGCAGGATGAGGCACTCCTGTGGTACAGCTTTTTTCTCAGGCTTGGGCTAGGAAAGCCTTTTGGTACATTTACTGCAGGTGTGATCAGGACACACCTGTATGCACAGATCTGTCAGGGTTTGGTTTGGATTTTGTGTGGATTTTTTTTTTTTCTAGTGCTATTTAGCTTATTTCATTGACAGAAAACATAAAGTCACTTCTGGCCACTCCCTAAAGTCACAGGGAACAGACTGCCAAATTAACTCTTCCCGTCATTTTACTATGTCACTCTTTAAAAACAAACCCCACTGCAGCAGTTTCTGTGCATGTGAGCAGCAGAACTGATAACATCTAATCAGCCTCTTTGCCAAGGCAAGACAGCAAGAAGTTCTTGCTTTATAACATTAAAAATGCTTTGTAGTTATATAGGACTTTTCATGTGAGGACATCAAAGTACATTGCAGGTATTAATTAATTAATTATGTTTCACAACACCCTTGTGAAGTATCTGTGTCCATTTTATAAACAAGGAACTCAGGCAAAAAACAAGGATGTGATCTGTCCAGGGTGACATGGGCGCTCCGTGGTGGGACAAGAGCCAGGCCCAGCCATGCTGCACCAGGAGCACTGCTCCCACCCTGTCTGGGGCAGGGGGAAGCTGTGTCCAGTCTCGGTGTGAGAATGGGAAACCTATCCATCCTCAACCTGAATCTCTCTTGGCACATCCCACTGGCATTGCCTGGGAGCAGACATGCCAGGAAGGGCAATGCAGAGGCTCCCGCTGCCCTCGCTCTGTGGCCGACCTGGCACATCCTGCCCTCAGCCCAGCGGCAGGACAGGCCCAGGAGGGCAGCGTGGGCACGGCACAAGGCTGAAGGTAGTGCTCCTCCCCAAGAGATTCAGGGCTCTTCACCCCACTCCAGCACCAGCATGGCCGTGCCCTGAATCACCAGGTGCAAGATTTCAGTCTCTTAGACTGTTGCTAAGAGCTGGAAGTCTCTTGACACTGGTTGGGAATAGGCAGGGTTTCCCCAGGAGCTCGCTGTCAACCATGCAGGCATCACCTGCCTTGGCTTGCACCACAGCCCAGGGGCAGGAGCTCCTTCACTCCCTGCCTCTTGGGAGGCTCCGGCTGATGATGGTTGTGCTCAGCACTCATCTCCCGGTCACCTGCAGGAATGGGCCCTGCGTGCGGCAGCAGTCCCTGCCAGTTTTGTCAAAAACAAGGAAGCAAAGAAGAAGCTGCTGCCACTGCTCTCTCATTCAGTGGCCATGAGGCTGAGAGGAGCCACCGTGCAGGCAGAGCTGCTGATCATTCCCCCTCAGCGCCAAGCAAGGTGCCCAAACCCAGTCGGAAAAGGGACGGTGCCCAATAGCTGTACCTCCTACAGTCACAGAGCCTCCCGGTGGGCAGCACAAGCATGCCTGGGAGAGACAGGTCTGGGCGAGGGAAGCGCGTGGGTCTGGGGCCGAGGGCGAGTGGCCAGACTGGAAGCCTCTTTCCCAACAGGAGGGAGGTGGGGGAGAACTTGCCTGCCGCTGCTCAGCCATCCTGCTCCAGCAGCAAGGTATGCCTGCCTCTCAGGAAAATGCCCCAGAGCTCTTTGATCAGCAGAGAGAATAATGGAAAAAAATTGATTTAATAGAGGTCAAATTAACATAGATTCCATTGGCTAAATGGGGAAAATCTTAAAATAGAAGATGTTCCTTAAAAAAAAATTAAGACCAGATGAGCCTTGTCCAACTGAGAAGCATAAAATGTTCTTCCCAGCACGTTGTGGTTATTTTGTAATAACCATGCATTAAACTGATATGCCCATGTAATTGCATGCAGGGAGAACAGGAGTAGTGTGTAGTGTAAAATCGCCAGACACCATCAGCTACCATGAAGCAAAGCCTATTCATAGTGGTCCACGTTTTTCTGACACATCAGTAATTCCCTTCCTTGTGTAGTTCTGCTGAACAAAACCTTTTTTCTTCCCCCCTCCAAGTTTTGAGCCCATAACTTCGAAGACTTTCTCATTTTTTCATTCTCTCTCCTTGCATCTTCAATGCTTAACCGACTATGAACAGTTTGTAAATGAATGATGCCAGAAGACAACATAGTATCAGCTTTCAGATCTCCTTCATCTCATCCAAATTTTTGATCTTCTGACTGAACTGAAGAGTGGAAATTCCTCTAAAAGCATAACTTTAAAAAAAAAAAAAAAGACAACAAATGCAGTTGGCCAAGGTATGATCTTCAGGCCCCAATTCAAATATTGCATTTAAGCACTTGCTTAACTTACTAATTGAAGTAAATGGGATTTCAAGCACTTTGCTGAAATGGGAGATTCTGTGGACAGCGTTTGTGCCAGTACATTTGTAATACAGAAATAAAGTGGTGCCAGATTTATTTTGGCTCTGGGTTTCTTTGTGGTGGTGATTGACAAATCCACAGAATTGGACTAATACCAGAGAGGTGATGACTATAAGAGAAGTGATGACAAGAAATAATAAATTTTGAACTGGCAAACACTTTAACTTGGGCAGACTGAAAACCTCTACGTAAGGGAAGAAACAGGTCTGTTTATGCTGATAAATGCACTCTTTTCAGGAAGACCTCCAGTTAACCAGCAACTAATGTGCTGGGACAGCTAAAATTTTGAAACAAATCCTGTTGTAAGTGGTGTAACTACACCAAAGCTTTTGGAAACGAACAGGTTTACATCACGCGATAGTCTAGTCATATAATCTTATAATCATTTTGAAAAAGAATCATTTCCTGGAGAAAAAGTTTTATGCCTTTGCATTGCAGGCAATGGGACGGAGCTCAGCATGGTAATGGATTTCATGTCTGTTGCTGGAGGATGTCCAAACCCACCCCACCAACCAATAAATCACTACCTAATTGAAAAGATTCACAGAAACAGATTACAACATCAGGGATGGAACCAGTACGGTAGGAATTAGACTGACAGTGTCCATACGTAGGGTGTGGTATCAAAAGATGATCTTACAGCCTGCCCCCACTTGCCCTTCTCCCTCTTCTTCCTCCTCCTGCCGCTCCTTGCTGCCTGATCGCTCCCTTCATCCTCCGTACCGGCTCTAGTGCATACCTGGTCACATGGAGTTAGTTCAACTCACTGACCCAGAAAAAAAAAAAAAAAAAAAAAGTATTTTTCAGACGGATTCATTTTTTCCTGTCTTAGTAAGTTGACTCATTACAGCTCCATCAGTCAGTGCCAGCTGGGAGAGTGTGGCAGGGGGAAACCTTCCTCCTACTGTGGACCGAAGCAGTTATTCCAGCTTTGGCCACCTCGTGATACCTTGACTATGCTATGGCAATTTCCACTTTACTGATACAGGGCAACATGGACAAGTTATTGCCGGTACATCAAAGACCTGGAAAAAATTAATCAACAGCACCTCCGAGCTATTAGGCATAGACTGTAGTTAGATAAAATCATAAATAATGAAATCCCATAAGGATGTTGCACAACAAGTATTGAAGCAAAACTCATAAAACTCTTTCTTGCTGCATTTGAGCCTTTTCCTTCCACAGAAGACATCATTTTCTAAAAGTGATTTTTTTATTTTACATAGCAAACTCCTGCTGGGCAGAGGCAGGAAGGGCCCCAGCCCATGTGATGTCAGGATAAATATGTGGGAAGCCAATGCAGCAGAAAATCCAGCCAGAGGAATGTCTGGTGCCGAGCGAGTGGTGCAGGAGCAGGCTGGCTGCCTCTCCCACTGTCCACGGCGCCTGCGAGGTGTGAGCGAGTGGCAGCGGCCAGGTCTGGGTGGGACGGCAGCACGGGTGAGCTGCACAGGCTCTGCCTGAGGTTTGTCTCCAGCTCACCCACTTCTGGGGGAATGCATCCCAAAATGTTCCTTTCCCAAGGGCACACTGAGCAAGGTGAAATGGATGGGCCTGTCTATCTGATGCAGAAGCAATTAACCTGGGCTTTAATGAAGGATTTTAGCATCTGAATGTAGGAAACCTTAACAAAAGACCTTTGCATTAGACTCTGCAAATTTGTTGTAAGCAACAAGTAACAAGAGGAGATTTAGAGATAAAGATAATGAAAAACACTGCCTTTTCTTGCCCAAAAGCTTATAAATCAAGACCTTGGCTCTTCTCTGCAGAAATGCTCTCAGATGTAATTGAAAACAGGCAACACCGATCTGAAACACTCAATCGAGCTCAGTTTGCAGTGGCTTGGGTGAGGAGGTTTCTAGAACTAAAGAAGAGGCTCTCCCTTCCTAATTAGTGGTCAGTAACTGTGCCACCATCCTGCCTGTCCACTTTATCTGAAGCTGCTCGGGGATTCGGCATCAATGGAGCATGGCCTCAAGTCGTGTGGGTGAGGAGGTCCCTGTGGGCCCACCACCCTCTGTAGGCTGGACAGGCAGGCTGGGGCCTGGGGCAGGGGACCTGGGCTGGCAGAGCCACAGGGCAGAGGGCCCTCTGTGTGGGGAGGGGGAGGAAGGGCTCCTGCAGCCACATGCCTGGAGTAGAGGCTGCACGGTGCCATCTCCGTACAAAGGGGGCTTCCTCCCCACACCACAGCAGACGTCAGCTCCCTTTCTGGGAGACCACCCCTGGCTTTGCTCTACGGGGGCAGACTTTCCCATCACCTCCAGTACAGCCATGATGGGGATCCTCAGTGACAAAGAAGAGTCATCTGCTCAGTTTCTTCACACTGGGCAGGGTCCATGGCACAGAGCCCCAGCGATGGTGGCTCAGTTTGAACTCAGCGGCCAATTAGCCATCCAAAAGAGAATTGCACAGGAAAGTTGTGCTGGCGTAAGACAAGCCATCAGTTTACCACCATAACACACCTCATACAGATATTCTTCAGTTTAACTGCCACCGCTCTCTAAAGTGCTTATTTCAAAGTGAAAAGGCTGCTTTTATCCAGAACCGTCCGGAAGACGTCATAGTGCTGCAGTTATATCAGTAATAAACACTGAAGCTGCCATGGAGAGAGGAGCGAGCACAGCAAGGAGTTCTGCAGAGCGCTGGTGCCAAGCCAGATCAAGGCAATTGAATTTATAGCCGCTATTATCTGCGTGAGGTATATTTATGGCTCCCCTCCCCATTGCTCTGATATCTTCAAATCTCACAGTATTTGTGTATTCTTTCCCACAACATTCCTGTAGGTAAGGAAATTGCAAACAAGAAGCCCAATACTGGAGCCTCTCCATGCAACATAGAGCAGGGTTTGGAAGGTGGGGGAACATGAGAGACTTTCAGCAGTTACAGATACATCCATGAAAATTAACCAAATAATGTGATGTAAGTAGTTGGGCTATCTACAAGGTAAACAGCTAAATTCCTCTGGGTTGGGCTGTGCGAGGGTTCAGACTAGGTGATGACAGTGATAATCACTTTAAAAATATACCTGAACTTGCAACCAAAGCAACCCTGATCTGAGACTCCTTGATACTGGATGGTTGGAGGCACAGGAAAATGAAAGTGTTCCAAGCCCTGAGATTCATAACAGGAAGGGGAAATAATAAGCAAGTTTTTATAAATGAAGGTTTGATCATTTGAGGTTTAAAATAGTGTTTAAATTCTGTCCCTAATTCCTCAACTCCTGATTCACTATGCATTACTTTCAGAAACTACTAATCTCACATAAAACAGTAGAAGGTACTACTACAGAATACGAGATAAATGAAACAGCATTCCTCTTCTGTTAGAAAGCTTACGCACAGATACAGGGAGTTTATACTTTCATGTCATTTTTGCCTGAATTTTTTGCTGTGACATGGATTGCATTGTATTCCAAAATGAAAATAACATTTTTCCCCCCTGTTCTTCAATGTGAGCTTCTAGCGGGGGACACCGTCGAGCAGAGCCCAAAAGGTTTGGCCAGTGTGCAGGCTGAGACTTCTCTGCAGGAGGGTTTACAGTCTGGCAACATCAGCTGAGAATTCTTCCTTCCGTGCCTGTCCCTGAGTCCTGACAGTTGCTCTTGGGCAAGTTTGGCCTAAGTTCTCCACGCTGTTCAATGACAATAATTATTCATACTTACTTCGGTGAGCTTAATTAATACTTGTAAAGCACTTTGAGATCCTTGGATGCAAGAGTCTGTTGACAGACAAAATACTTCTGTGGTGACTGTCAAATTAAGGTCCTCTGAGCTTCCTCAGCACTTGAAGAGTTAATTAGCTCATGCCAGGAACCTGCCAGCCCCAGCAGAGACAGCACCGGCATGAAGGTGCCCATCCGTGGCCTCTCCTCACTCGGGCAGCTTTGCTGAAGAAACTCCTTCCTATTCATACTTCTTAGGAGATAATGTCCTTGTAATGCCCACACGCATATTGCATCTTCCACCTGGTTGTGTAACCACTTCCATCTCCCTGGCATGCATCCCGCATCCCAGCTTGCGGGGAGGCTGGCGTCAAGCTCCAGCTGCCGGACCTAGGCCAGGTCACTTCCCTCCACACTTGAGGGTTGTGAGCACAGGTCATCCCCTTGGCAAGTGCTTTTCATGCACAGGTGAGAACTTTCCCGGAGGAGCCCTAGAGGCTGGTGCTGGAGTGGTAGGCAGGTGAACGAGCTGAGCTCTGCAGTGAAGGAGGTGCTGCCCAGCTGCCAGCAGGAAACCAGCTCCGTTTCCTGGGCAGGGCCCAACGTGGTAAGGCACACTGGAGGAAGGCACCCATGACTAAACCCTGCATTCATTAGGCAGAGTGTAGGGGCTCTGTATAAAGATAAGGGAACCCTGTGCCTCCCTTGGGGACTTCATCCTTGGGTACCAAACAAGAAATAAGAAATTATGATTTTAGCAGAGGAAACCCAGTCATGGTTTTGGTCAGACACCACAGCTGTACTTTCAAAGCTGAGGTGTGCAAAAGGCCATGGCATAGTTTGCCTTTGCACCCTTTGCCCTTCCCCACATCATCACTGCTTCGGGTGGGCAGCACTCAGGAGTGGTGCCTGTGGACTCCACTCGCTGTGGCTCACCCAAGGCTGAAACAGCTCATGGAAAGCACATCAGCTGCTCTATGGGTAAACTTCATGCCCCAGGGAGCCACAGCATCGTGCTTGTACTAGCTCAGCTCAACACAAGTCTGCAGAGGAAAGCTGTTAACACCTCGGGGTAACTTGTGAGAAAAGAGGAGCTGTCCCTGCCAGGAAAACCACAGAGAGGACCAAATCTGGGATGGGCAGTGGCAGCTGGGCTCCCTGAGCCGCAGTGCATCTCCATGTCAGCAGTAACACCCTTCACTGCAGTGCCAGCAGCCTGGCTGGGCAGCACTGGCCATTCCCCACTGCCTCTGTGTAGGTGATGGAAGTGGTTGTGTTTCCACAGGTGATGGCAGTTGCTTCCCTTCAGCATCAGATATTTTTTTACCCTGGTTGCTGGTTTCCTTGCTCAGCTCTCCGTGTGCACAAACGCAGCCTTGCGCTGCCTGTGTGCGGCACGACCGAGCCTTCGTGCCTCTTGTGTCACAGCTTTCCTGTCACACAGGGGATGCCCAGCTTTTGCCGGGCTGGTGTTTGCCATGGCAGAGCATGGTGCCCTCTTTTCCTGCAAGGAGCACAGACGCCTCCCCACTCCTAAGGGACATCTTCCAGCCGAGCACCAAGCACTGAAAGAGACACACCAGATATTTCACTCCTGTTGCTCCCCAGAAGTATTAAAGTGCAAATCTGGTACTCAGAGCCCTACTTTCTGACCAGCCTTCACCTGGGAAAAATCCCCAAACCAAATCAATCGTTCCTCTCCCTGGGTGGGAAATACTGCAGTTTGACTCATGGGATTTTAGACCACACTTCAAATGCGTATGTTTACCAAAAGGCAGCATCTTGTGCCCCAGCTATTTGGCCTTTGAGGCAGCCTGGGGAGGGGAATGTGAAGGTTTCTTAGAACATTAAAAGTAGTAGTGAAAGTCACAGGGCCTTTTTCCTTTATAGAATCGAAGCTGAATTTCAGCAATAACCCTTCTGATGTCTCCGGGGGGAGGAGATGTGACGTCTTGAGGTAAACCACACATCCCGTAACTACCACTGTGCCATTCGTGAGTGCTGCCTCGCTGCAGAAGTGGCAGAATTGCTTTTCAGCAAAAGTCACCACGTTTCTGGTGGGGAACAGTTCCAGTCAGAGAAAGACCGGGTGGTGGGGAGAAAGAAAACCCGACCGCAATAAAGCAGCCATTGAACCTGAAAGGAAAAAGACGTCAGCATCTCCGGCAGGGGCTCTCCTTTTTTCCTGGTATATCCGTGAACCATAATTATGTGGAAAGAAGTCGTGGGTGGGATCGGCTTACTTACTGACAAGCTGAACTTTATAACCTAATGCCGTGACGTTGTGAGGGAAGAAGGTTTGGTTCACCCACCTTGTGGGACCTGCAAACTCCAGGAGATGGCTCAGGGGTGGGCACCCACCTGCACGTGTTGATTAGCTTTCATCCAAGTGATGGGGTTGAGGCAGAGCCAGGAGTGAGGGTGCTGCCTCCCAGCTGGGTGAGCCAGGAGGTGGTGAAAATTCAGGAGCAGTTGGTTAGGGAGAACAGAGGACAAGTCTAGGTTCTGTGTGAGTTGAGTTGCATCCCAAGTACTACACCAAGAGAAACCTTGGAGGGGTACAAAATCCAGGCAAACGACAATTTGGAGCTCCTGAGCTCCTCAGTGATTCAAAGGTGTGCAGGGACTTATGGAGGAGAGCCTGAGGGAATGTTGTTGCTGAGAGCTGCAGGTGAAGACTGGAGAACGCTTGCTGTAGAGTTTGCACCCTGCAGGATTAGAGGTGAATGGTGCAGTTTGTTGAAATCCTAAATCCTTCTGAAGTGACCTGGTTGGGACACACAGGAAGGAAACTGGAGCCAACAGAAGAGAGTTGGAGGATATTCAGCACCTTGGAGTTGAGCCTGGAGGCAGATGCAGTGCTGCTGCAGACCTCCCAGGTTCAAATGTCACAGCAAGGCAGCTGCTGAGAGCCCAGCTGAGGGATGGACCTTAGGAGACTTTTTTCAAGCCCTTGCGAGGTCATCTCCACGCCCACCAGTTTAAGTAAACATTAGCATAAGAGTGAGGTGGCCAAGGAATGACTGTAGGCAAGGTCTGAGGTGTGCACCTGGTCTGCCTCCAAAGCTGTGACTGGAATAGAAGTCTCAGTATATCTGTAACTGAGGACTGAGGTGTGCTGTCCAAGTTAAGTAAGAATGTACAGCTCCGGAACTGCACTGAGAGCGCTGGGTTATGTCCTTGCTGAGGAAGCATTTACCACCACTGGCTGCACTAGAGGTTGCATTCTGGTTTTTTAAGAACAGCATTTTGCTAATTATCTCTTCTGATCTACAAGTTTTGGTCCATTGCTGTCCCGTCTCATCACTGTTCTTCAAACAAGCTGAAAGGGGGAAAATGTGACCATTCATTACATTGATACAGATGCAATTCTTGTCAGCAAGTCTCTGATGGGGCAGCACGGGGATCATCACTCACCTGGCTCTAAAATCTAGGATAACCCTACACAGCACTGAATGGTTTTTCCTGACACTCGCACTTTTCTCCTGCCTGCAATCACCAAGCACTGCAAGGACACGGGATCCCACCGTCAGGCCAGTAGGGACACACCATTGGCACTGCCAGATGTTCCTGCTCCTTCTTGTGCCACGACTGCCCAGCTACCAGCAGTGGAGTTGCCTGTGCTGCTGGCAAACACATCCATGGGTCCAGTATGCTAATGCCCGTGTTTACAGACTCCCTGAGCTAGCGAGTGCTGGGATGCTTAGGTGGCTGAACCTCCTCCTGTTGTTTTAAGGATTCTGGCAAACAGTCAAGAACAAAAGCTAAGACAGCCAGTTCCCGTTTGCGGGCACGTCCCTACATTTCAGTGTGGCAAACCTTGTGATTTAGCAAGTGAGAGCCTTCTGCCTCAGGGCTGTTAAAAGCTGAGCTTTTTAAAAAAAAAAAAAAAAAAAAAAGAAAACAAACCTGTCAAGACTTCCAAGAAAATTAGAAAAACACCAGCATGGATGGGCTGCAGGACTAGGCTTCCACATATGCCTCCACACAAGGGTACTTGCAGGCTGAGAGTAATTTAAAAACTCCTAGGGGCTTTTCATTCAGTCTTTTGACAAGCTTGTCCTTAAGGAGAAAGGAAGAAAATGCCAGAGGCTTTTGCTGTCCTCATGAATAATATTTCTTTCTGATATAATTTACTGCTTTTCTCTCCAAAAGTGGGTACCCCCATGTCTGAAGTGGAAAATGTTGGCTCACAGGGCAGAGTTTATCAGTGGAAAAGGACACGTTTAATCAATCTAGTGTAACACTTTCCGCTCCTGCAGGCAGTGGCCGAGGCTGGTGGGAGCCTGAGCCTGACGTGCTGTGCCTCCTCCCCAGGGCTGGCCCCTGGCGTGGACGGAGCAGTTTCTCCCGTGCCAGGTCCCCACGGGCTCCCAGGTGTGCACGAGTGCGTGCACGTGTGCCCCTGGGGGTGTGTGCACACCTGTACCCTCCCTAGAAGTCCCACAGGGTGCTTGTGCCAAGGCAGATCCGCCTGGCTCCTGGGTCCCAGGGCTGCAGCGGGCTGCCAAGGGGCAGCCATGGGGAGACTCACGGTGCCTATGCAGTGGTCCCAAGCTGCCTCAGGAGGATGCAGCCATCAGCTGGTGAGCTCCAGACGAGGGCCAAACCTCCATGGTTGCTGCAGTTTCCAGCATAGGGTCACAAGCCCAAAGGCAACATGCACAAGCCCAAAGACAATGTGCCTCCTGTGATGAGTGGGGTGCTGGATGCAGCAGAGATGTGCTTGGTGGCAGTCTTGAACCCCTGACCCTCACAATGTCATGGTTAGCTGACCTTGGAGACAGCCTAGTGGCACTCCCACCTGCCTGGGCGGTCTCTGCCCGTCCTTTTCCCGCAGCTCCTGGGTCTTCCTGCATGTTCCTCCCAGCCCCAGCCTCGGGCATCACAGCTTGTCGCAGCCTGTGCTGGCGCTGCTGTTGGCGGCCGAAGGGCAGCAGTGACTGAGCAGGGGGGACAGGGCCACTTACATCAGACTCCTTGGCTGGTTTTTTATGTGCAGCCAACACCAGGGCCAGCTCTGGCAATGAAGTGGAGAGTTTGTCCCTGGGTGCCTGGTTGTGCGTGTCAACCCAGGCACCTTAAAATGAGAAGCCAGTTAAAAAAAACCCATGCAGGCAGTCTGCCTTCATCTTCGCGCGATGGTAGGAGGGATCTGTGGCATGGCACCCCGCTGCAGGGCTGGTACCCAGAAAGCCAGGGAGCAATCTTCTTCTTTGTTTTACAAATAGGTCTTGCCTTTGGGAGCAGGATCAGTTGTAACATATTTATTGCGAGAATGAAAGACAAAAAGGCAGAGGTCTCTGCCAAGAGCAAGTGAAATGGGCATGCTTTTTAAAGAACTACCACAAGACTGATTACCTTTCCAAGTAATTAAACGTTGTGAAAGGTTGTTAACGTGCCGATAATAGACAGCTTAGCAAACCGCCAGCACAGCATGATCTGACAGAGGACAGCACAATAGCAGAGCGCGGGACTCCTCCGCCTTCGGGGCTCTGCAGCCCCAAGGGCTGGATGCGCCCACAGGGTCCAGCCTGCAGCCAGCCAGCCCGGGAGTCTGAGGGTCCCAAAACTTCTGCCTGTGCCTGAATGGCTGCAGGGCTCACTCCTGCTGGCAGCGGGGCTGCCAGGTCACAGCTGCCCGCACCAGATCAGCCCTCCCGCGTCGCGCCCCGGCCGGGGGCAAGGCAGCAGGTGTCCGCCGGCAGCCCAGGGCCTGTCCCCACTTGCAGCCCGATGCAGGCTAACACGCAGTATTCCTCCTTAAACTGACTCTGTCTGCCAGCACCATCTCTTATTCTGGACCTGCTGCAATTTTAATGCGTGTCATTAAGCCCTCTGTGGAACCACGATTACTGAGAGGTGGGATGCATTTGCCTGAAGCCACATGGGCACGGATGCCCCAAAACTGAGCCCACCAAGCACTCCCACTGCTGACCCCCACCCCTTCACCAGATCTTGAGAGTTCCCCTGGTGTATTTGCCCCAGATTTGCACTCCAGCTTTGGGAGTGCTCTTCCCATGCATCGCATCCCTCACTAAACACCCTTTCCCTGCAGCCAGGGACAGCACTCGCCAGTCCCAGCTTCTGAGGATTTGTATCATGACCCCAGTGATCAAACCCCAGGATCACATCTTAGCCAGAGGGATGGTAGGTGGGCATTGTTCAGAGCAAGCACCTCTTGGTCCTGCCCTGGGACTCCAGGTGGAAAAACTCTGCCTTTTCCTTGCCTTTCCGTACACAGTAGCAAGCGGAAAAATGCAGAAGAAAAAATGTGCAGGCCACAGTGGAAAGATTCAACAACATCCTGGGTGGGAGCATCCTTGTAATTCTCCAAAAACTAGAACAGAATTAAAAATACTTGGTAGGTTTTCCTGGACTGTAGACATAATATCATGCATTGCTTTACAATAACTTAGAGTGCCTTTGCACATAGACTGTATGTAACTCAAGATTCTGGGTCATTCTTCTGCTTTCAAAAACCCCATTCTGCATTCCTGAGCAAGGCAGATATTTATTATGGGACATGTTTACACTAGAGCTTTAAGGAAACATGGCATCATAGCAGTCTCTAGCTCACATCCCAGGGAATTTGGCTGGTACTGCTGGTACTTAAGTGTTATCAGATTTCAAGCAGCCACTCTCTGCAGTGTGAGCAACATTTCAGCTTCGTGTCACCAACAAGATGTCTGGGGCAGCAAGAAGCTGAAACCCAACCACTCCATGCTCCACAGTGGTTTATAACATGGTAGCCAGCAGGGAATCACCAGGCTCACCAAGATCTGTGTCCATGAGTCTGCAGGGAGTGGGGACCTCAACCCAATGGGAATGCCACCACACTGCTTCCTGGAGTGAGGCTGCACATGTCTGGGTTTGGTGTCATGCATTGGCATAGTCCTGTGCCACCCTTTAAGGATGGATTGCTAGAGCTGAGCCTCTCCTGGATGGCAAGAGAGGAAGAAGCCGCTTCTAGGTGCTCAGATTGTTCCTCGGTCCATTTTCGGTTCTCAATGCCCAAATTCTCAGAAGGCATCAGTGCTCCTAAGGGATGTTTTTTTTCCAGGGATGTCGAAGGACAGAGTGGCTCAGGAGGATGGAAGGAGGCACTGAATTGCAAGGACACCCACGGGGTGGAGAGGAGCCACACCATGCAGGGACAGCAGCCAGCTCCAGTGCCGCTGCCCAGACTGGAAAGCCTCTCCCTCCTTCCAAGGTTTCCAATAGCACACGGGTCGCTATGGTAGGAGACAGAAAGGACACTTTACAGGTTCAGTCAACAAATCATTTTACGTTTGCATTTCAGCCACCTCCTCTCGCTCCCTGAGTAAGCTGTGCTGAAACCCCACCACTGCCTCGAGACGTGTCTGCAGGCGCTGCGCTAATCAATATTACTTGGTGGAGAAAGTAAGTCTCACTTATTGGCCACACATTCCCCTGAGTGCCTGTGTCAAACTCTGTCATGTCAGCTGAAGGCAGGCTTACCAGCAGAAAGGTCAAACTGCCTCAACTAGATCTGAGCTCAGCCATTGACTCCTGTGTGCTTATCTGCCTCCCACTATCTACAGAACTATCTGTGTGCACTGCACACCTCCCTCCTTCTCCTCATCCTCCTCCTCGGTGCTGTGCTGCCAGGGAGTACTTTGGTGGGGCTGAATCACTCAGGCAGGAACAAAGAGCTGTCTGATAAGCTCAGCTGGGTGATCCACTTGGCCTGCACCACGTGTTTCAGGGCATAACCTCAGAAGCTCTCAATGCATGGATACCAGCCGGAGCCCATTCCACCGTCCCAGGATGTGATGGCACAGGGCCCGGTGCCCCTCATCAGTGTGGCTGTGGCCTGATCCTGTTTGCACCTGAGAATGAGCACTTCAGGCAAGAAGTCCTCAGCATCTGTTCAGCTGAAGGCAGGGGTGGCATTTTCTACTCCTGAGGTAGCTTTTCAGTCCTTACCACTGCTCTGACACAAGAAAATGGGTTTGTTAAGGCCCTGTTCACAAAACACAGCAAGAAAATAATCAGGTCCCTTAGCAGACAGGGCGATGGGGAAGGATCCGGGTCCAAGCTCTGCGAGGCAGGGCTCCCATCTGCTAAAACACCTCCTGCTGGGACTGCACTGGCAGGACTGCCTGGGATCTCGTGGGGAAGTACCTGGGCTGCAGCATGGATGAGCCTCGTTGGGCCCTTTGGCTTCTGGACCAAAGGTGGTGTCTCTGCAGGAGGCAGCAGCGGGGCAAGGCAGGCTCTCCTGCTGCTGAAACAGGTTTGCAGCTGGGCAAACAAACACAAGTATCAAGATAAGACTGTTCATCTTGTGCCAAGAGGTGCCTAGCGCTAGGTTCGTGGGATCTCTGTTCCCATCTCGCACATCCTGCGTACTCTGAGGCTAGAAGCAAGCTTGCTCGTCCCTAGGCAGGTATCTCCTGGAGCTGTTTTCTGCTTCCCTACACCAGCAAAATGCTGTAGACTGTGCGTCGTGGTCACCCCTAATAAGCCCTTGTTCCCAATCCACGTCTTGCACCTGCTGCTCAGTGGGTTGGTAGGATCTTTGTTCTGGAACACTTTAAGAGGGCTGAAGCCGTTCCTGCTTTGAAGTAGTGTTTAGCTTTGTTGGGGTGTGGGATCTCTGCAGAGCCGACCCTGTGGGAGCCAGCAGGACCTCTGGCTGCCGTGCTGCACCACGGCCATGCCGCGAGCCTGACTGAGCAGTGCCAGGGCTGTCCGGTGCCCATCCTGCTGCAGGACTGCCCTGCTGCTGCCCTGCCCGCATCTCAGGCCCTCAGCATCACCCAACCCTGCTGCAGAAGAGGGAACAGCATCAGAACACCTGGTGTTGTTACGGGCTTCTACTTGCACCAGGACTGGAAAAGAGTTAAATGATGTCAAGCGCATCACTTGGCAGCAATAAGAGCAGCACCATTATTGTCATTACCCGGGCTGGATGTTTGGCAGCGCTCATCCTGCTGGGAATGTGGGACACAGCTGGCTGTGTGCTTGAACACAGGGACAGTGCGGCTGCAGTCACCTGGGAACAATTGAGGGGAGTGACTCCCTGCCCTAAAGATATGCTGTGCTGCTGGAGGGAGGCCCCAGGCCCCTGTGCAGTGGGATTATCAGCAGAGAAGAGGGCTCCATGGTCCTACTCTACGTGGGTAGGAAATGCATTATGCTTGGCAAAAGGTGTTTGACTAACCACGTCCAGAAGCCCTTTGAAGGAGAAAACCTCCTTTCTCCCTTGGATATGCTGGAGTACTTAATAAATAACTGTAATTAAGCGTGAGGTGGTAGCTTAAGAGCTCGTTCCCAGAAGTTAACATCAAAACAGTTGCTCTTAGCACTTAAAGAGACAATATAAAAGAAGACTTCATGCACAGATGAAAGCAGAATGGTCAGGAACAGATGGAGAGCCCTGGATATGTGTACACTGCTTCTTCAGAGAGCTCGAGGAAAAGGTCTTGGGGAGCAAAAGAGTCAGTTGTGTAATAATGAACAGTGACCGAGATAGCACCAATTTGCAGGGAGGTGGGAGTGAGTTTTAAAACAGGACATGAGGAATCATGCGGGGAGAAGAGGTGTGTGGTCTTTCTCAGGTTGTCCTGCAGCTCCCCACACCCCACCTTGGGTCTGGAGCAGCTGCAGTCCTACCTCCCCTGCAGCCACCCCCCAGTCCAGGAACTTCCCTGCCCGACAGCGGCAGCCGCAGCACACCCGGGACTCTCCACCACTGGCGGCAATGCACATTTAAGGTGAAGGGATTACTGCAGGCTTCTTCACAGGAGGTTCCTTAAGGGTTGTAAGAAGAGCAAGGAGAAAGAGAATCGTGGATGCATTTTTTTTTTAATTGAAAATCAATGACCCCGCCCTCAGGCGGAAGGCACGGTGTGGCTGGTGCAGCCTGGCACCGCTGGGGATGCTGGACAAGGAGGTGCTCACTGCCGGCTCTGCCACGTGCTTGTCAAGGGCCAAGTCTAAGCTACTGCGTAGTGCCCTTATCCTCTGCTCCCGTAAAAACGCCGTGAAAAACATTCCCAGGTCTGGGTTTCAGTCTCCTAATTGCTGCCGAAATCGAGAAGCATGAAGAGCCAAGGTCTCATTTGCCTTACAATGATCCTCTCCTGCCCTGGAACCTGGGCTGGTCTTAATTTGTCTTTGGTTCGGGCAAGAATGGGCTAGGCAGTCGTACATGTTATCTCTTGTTTTTTTGGAAGCAGGGAGCCTATTGCACAATGAAGCTTGGTCTGGATGTGGATTTAAAAAGCATGTGTCTGGGGCACTGCAAGCCGGGCTAGTCTGAGTTACTTCCATCCAAAAAAAAAAAAAAAAAAAGTATTACAGAGTCTAATACGGGAATGAGAAGACTCAATAGGACTGAATATCTTTTCCCAATGGGATGTACCAATCACTTCTGTATGTGTGAGCCCATCTTAGCCAGAGGATTTTGCACTCTCAGGGCAGAAGGAACTCCAGTGAAGTCCAAGTAAACATACAGTAAAACTTCAGCCTCACATCTGGTGGGTGTGGGTCAAGTGCTTGCGGAGGGCAAGGTGGTGCCAGTCCAGCCGTGGAGTGAGGTTCATCACCCTACAGGAGCTGAGGGTTTGGCCTCAGGTGTGTGTTCAGCTTCCTGCATTTCTTACAGGGCTTTTAACTTGAGGATTTACAAGTGTCAACTAATTGCATCCACATTAACTACAGCGAAATATTAAACCAGTGCTCCAATGTCATTTCAAATGAGCTGTTCCCAGAGTAGGTCTCATGCAAATTTGGCAGGACAGCATAGCTGTGCCAAAATCACATTGGAATAATGCTTGAAAACAACTCTTGAAATGAGCTTGAGCTGAAACATGAGGAGAGCGGGTAGTTTAGATTTAACGAACAGCTGAAGAAAAAGTATAGAAACAATCCTAGGAGGAGGGATGAAAAACATTTTTCTTTTCCTCTCACAAAATTTCTCAGCACTAATGCTCCAACACCCCCGTCCTGCTTCCTGCTTCTCTGTTTCTGGCCGTCACTCTCTCCCTACATCAAACACTTTTTTGCATTCCTTGCTGTTCAGCAGCCTGGATTCTACAAGCCCACCAGCCTGATGTGAAACACGACCAGAGCCAGGGCTGGTGACCTCAGATGACGGCAGTGGTTCCCAATGTCTGGTAAACCTCGGAGCCAGCAGCATCCTCCACCTGAGGGGGAGGCAGAGCCAAGAGAGGTGGCCAGCCAAAACCCAGCCACTGTTCTTGTTTATTTATTTTGATGCCTGTTTTACCCTTTCTCCATCTCCTGACAACTGCAGCCTGATTCCTCTCACGTCTTGAACTATTTCTCTTTCCAGCAGAAGCAGCATGTGCAGATCACCTGCCTGATGTGCCACCCAAGGGGAAAATCACATCACATCCTTGCTATGCCTGCTAGAGCACCTCTCCCCCTCCCCACCCCTCACTCCTAATGTAGTGTGAGTTGGAAACGTGGGGATATTTTTACAGCCCTTTCCCCACCTCCCCCAAAGTCAGGTGCTGCCTGAAATAGGCCAGCTAATTTGGAGGGAGAATTTCAATTGCTTGAGAAATGAAGGTGCTGAAAACTAAACTGCTTCGGCAGGGATTTTAGTCCCAAGTTCCTGGCTCACTGCTAAAAAATAATCAAGCTCTGAAGACTTAGCGCTGATGGGCTGCTTCGTTTCAGAGTTCCCTGAAGGCTGCAGGATTGGGATGGGTGCTGCTTTTCCCTTCCCAAGGAGGACAGTGTGAGTGGAGGACAGCCCATTGTTTTCAGAGGGGCTCCTGTGGGAAAATACTTTATTTATGAGACAGCTTAAATGGGATTTTATAGCTTGGACTTAGATGACTTCTGCTTCCCTACCAGCAAAAAGGGCTTGCCCAGGGCTGGGCAAATCCTCCAGGGATGGTGAAAAGCAGACGTTTCATGTCTAGGTCTAGGAGCAGCATTTAAACAATCTGTAAAGTAGCATCACTGCTGTATTTGCTGCAGATCACCCTAGAGTGCACCTTCTCTGTGTGGATGGCTCTGCTCTGTCTGCTTCTGCCACCTTCTAGCCTGTGCTAGTCAGTGACCCGGCAATGCCAGAGCCATCCGAGGGAGGCTGATACAGTCCTTGTCCCAGGAGTTTCTACTGCGGGGGACCCCAGGGCTGTTACCTGACGTTCCTGTGACATATTCTGGTTTGGAGGCCTAGAGTGGCTCCACAGGCAGATCCTAGGAGGATGGAGGAATCCACTTAAAAAGTAAAAAGAAATGTAAAAATTAAATTAAAAAAAAATAAGGGGGGGGGGGAAGAAAATAGATACCAATAGGGGTAAGAATAGATATCAAATGTAACTAAAAATAAAAATAATAAAAAGTTAAAAAGAAAAAAAGAAACAAAATAAAATAGGAAAAAGATAAAAAGATTAAAAAAAGAATAACCCATACTATTAAAAAATAAAATTTAAAATGTAGTTAATGAATACAAATTAAAATTATAAAAATAAAAGTAATAACCATGAAACGGCAAAATTAATAGAATAGTAGAAATATAAAATAATAAAAGTAAAAGAAATAAAACTAAGATAAAAATAGTTTAACAGTTTAACTAGTAAACAGTTTGAAAAACTAGACGAGTCTAACGCTTGGTTTATTGATGCGCAGAAACCAACCAGGCACTGGGGCAACCAGTCCCTGGGCACCTTCCTGCAGGGAGAAGGGCTGGATCAAATGTCCCGCGAGACCCCGTGGCGGGGCAAGCCGGTCTGTGGGGCCAGATCTGCGCCCGGTTCCCTAAAAGCCACCCCCGGCTCCACTCTGCCAGCCGTGCGCCTGTCCCTTTAAATCCCGGCTGCCGAGCCAGGGAATCCCTCTCGCAGCGCGTCATCCGCGGCAAGGAAACCCGCGCTCGCGTCGTGCGACGCAAATGACCATTTTTGGCAACGTGCGACAGCGGACGGGACCAAGCGGGGCGGGGGGAGGCGGGGCCTGACGGGAACAGGGCGCCGCGCTGCCCCCGCCGCTGCGCCCGCCCCGCCCGCGCCGCCG